>PVHX01017367.1:0-40193 GCA_004024805.1 Geosciurus inauris | reverse complement strand
AAGAAATATGGGACAGCATCAAAAGACCAAATCTGAGATTTATTGGGATAGAAGAAGGTGCAGAATTTCAAACCAAAGGAATGCACAATCTCTTCGATGAAATAATATCAGAAAATTTCCCAAGTATGAAAAATGAAATGGAAAATCAAATACAAGAGGCTTACAGGACACCAAATGTACAAAATTTCAACAGATCTACATCAAGTCACATTATAATGAAAATGCCCAACATACAGAATAAGGATAGAATTTTAAAGGCCATGCAGGAGAGGAACCAGATTACATACAAGAGGAGACCAATTCGTATCTCAGCAGATTTTTCAACCCAGACACTAAAAGCCAGGAGATCATGGAATAACATATTCCAATCCCTGAAAGACAATGGATGCCAACCAATAATCCTATATCCAGCAAAATTGACCTTCAGATTTGATGACGAAATAAAAACTTTCCATGATAAACAAAAGTTAAAAGAATTTATATCAAGAAAGCCTACACTACACAGCATTCTTGGCAAAATATTTCATGAGGAGGAAATGATAACCAACAATGGAAATTTACAAAGAGAGGAATTACACTAGAGGAAAGACCATTCAAAAGAGGAAACAAATCAAGGTAAAAACCAAAAACAAACCAAAATGACCGGAATTACGAATCATATTTCAATGATAATGGCACACTATATTTTTATATGTTTTTGTATGCATTTTGCCAGTGTTTTATTAAGAATTTTTACTTCAGTGTTATCCAGGGATATTGGTCTGAAGTTTTCTTTCCTTGATGGGTTTTGGTATCAGAGTGATACTGGTTTCATTGAATGAGTTTAGAAGGGTTCCCTCCTTTTCTAGTTTATGGAATAATTTGAGGAGTATTGGTGCAAGTTCTTCTTTGAAGTTCTTATAGAACATAGTTGAGAATCCTTCTGGTCCTGGGCTTTTCTATGTTGGTAGGCTTTTGATGGCATCTTCAATTTCTCTGCTTGAAATTGATCTATTTAAATTTTCTATGTCCCCTTGGTTCAATTGGAGTAGGTCATATTTCTCTAGAAATTTGTCAATGTATTCAAGATTTTCTATTTTGTTAAAGTATAGATTTTCAGAGTAGTTTCTGATTCTCATCTGTATTTCAGTGGTGTCCCAGGTGATATTTCCATTTCATCACAAATTTTAGTAATTTGGATTGTCCCTCTCTTTTTCATGGTTAGCTTGGCTAAAGATTTATCAATTTTTGTTTTTTTGTTTTTTGAGTTTTTTTCTCAAAGAACAAACTGTTGTGTCAATTTTTTAAATTTTTTTGTTTCAATTTCATTAATTTCAGCTCTGACATTTGTTATTTCCTGTCTTATAGGGTTTTTGGTGCTGATTTATTCCTCTTTTTCTAAAACTTTAAGATATTTGCTCCATTAGGTTCTTGGAAAAACAATAGTAGAATCCACATAAATAATATATATACCCATAACAGCACTCCACATACAGTGAGTATTCACAACTACATTGTTATTGAATAAATTGGTCACCATTGAGTTATTTTATATAACAGATTACTGATAAGAAGTCAAGGTTGGAAAAATCAGTTTAATAATGATTAGTGTGTAAATGAGAATTAATGTCATAGGAATTGTTTGGTCACCTAGGAAGAGCCTTGAATATATAAGCAGTATCAACATCTACATGAGTGGCATCTATCAAGGATTTTTTTCAACCTAACAGGAGAGGAGGTACAATTTAGGATCTTCCTCTTTGGAAAAAAAAAAAAAACAGAGTGATTAATGAATTCCCCAATTTTTCAGATTGAAGGGCCAAAGGTAATCTGGTGAATTTCACTCATCTGGATAGGTAAATGTTTTAAATCAAATTCTCCTTTTTCTTGGAGCAGGAAATTCAGGGATCTAAAATCTTCTAGTACTTAATATTTTATTAAATCATTTTTTAGTTAAAAAATGCAAACCTCCTACTGAACACACACCATGTCTGGATGACTGGATTGGTTACCTTGGAAAGTGCTTTTATTTTTCTGAAAATACAACCACTTGGGCAGCAAGTCAGGACTTCTGTGCCTCTCATGAATCAACCCTTGCTGTATTCAACACCACCAAAGAACTGGTAAGACGATGCTTTTGAAGTATATTTTAGAGGTTATGGCTGATATGGAGAATACACTGGCAATGTGTATGGTCCAGAAATGTTCATCTTACACAGCACAGAGGAGTTCCTATTATTCACATTAACTCAATAGTCCATAGAAAGAGCACCTGTGAGACCACAGGTAGTTCAGGTCTGATCAACCTTCATGATACAAATGAAGCAAAATTCAGGAGATGATTTCCCTAGCTTGACTTTTCAATTGGAAGTAGGAATACTTAGAAATAAGGCACATGCCAGGCATTTTGCCTATGCTGTACGTGTTGGTCAAATTTTCATCACTATCACAAAAAAATATTTGACAAGAACATCATAAAGGAGGAAAGTTTTATTTTGGGCTCACAGTTTTAGAGGTTCAATTCATGATTGGCTGACTCTATTGTTCTGTGCCCAAGGTGAGGCAGCACAGCTAAGGGTCTGGTGGAAGAAAGCTGCTCAATTTACAGCAGCCAGGAAGTAGAGTAGAACAGAATGAGGAGCCAGGCACAAGAAATAATCCCCAAGGGTAAACCCCCAGTGATATACTTCCTCCAACCATGTCTCGCTACTCCTCCACCCAATAGTCCATTCAAATAATCCACCCATCAAATGGATTAATCCACTGATGAAGTTACAGCTCCACAATTCAGTAGTTTCACCTCAGAACAGTTATGTTGCCCAACACATGAGCTCTTTGGGGGACATTTTTAGATCCAAACCATAACTTCTACACAGAACAATTTATATGCTGCTAACAATTATCAAAAAAACATCAATTCCTCTTCACAGATCCTCTTCAACCACATAATTACATAGCTCTACATCTTCAAGAGGAAACAAAACACCAAAATTCAAGGAAAATCTAAAACTTTTTCCATTGTTCAGATCTGGAAAACTAATAAAACCTCAGAAGAAATAATTATTTACTTACCAATTGAATACCAAATAAAAGTTGCCTTTTATAGGACTCTATTAGAAGTAATAATAAGCAAAGGATCATGAAAAATCACTTGATAAAGACATTAGAAGGAATAAACGAGTCAGTATAACCACAGTATGGGAGCTTTAGGTACATAGAAAAGGATAAACAGAGAAACATACCACATATCACTCAGACATCTCCCAAACATAAAGATAACAGAAATGTATAATGTCAGAGTTGATAAGAGACAAAAAAGGTAAAAATTCAAGGAATAGAGGGGTAGTATTTAACAAGTATTGAGTATTTCCTTATCAAGAACAGTCAGGAGGGATTGACCAATTTTGAAATTGATTTTACAAAATATTCTGACAGATTTTTAAATGAAGACATTAGGATGGTTGACAGATGCAAATGAAGACACACATTCCATTAAAAAATAAATTTTATATATATACACACACACATATATACATATATATGAAAAATGTTCAACATCTTAAACAATCAGGAAAATGTTAGTTAAAACTACACAAA
Source organism: Geosciurus inauris (assembly GCA_004024805.1). NCBI lineage: Eukaryota > Metazoa > Chordata > Mammalia > Rodentia > Sciuridae > Geosciurus > Geosciurus inauris. The sequence continues at coordinate 36,617 of PVHX01017367.1, read as the reverse complement.
TTTCCTTTCATTCCAATTAGAATGGCAGCCATCAAGAAGGCAATAATAAATGCTGGTAAGGATGTGGGGGAAAAGGAATAACTATATACTGTTGGTGAGATTGAAAATTAGTAAAACTACCATAGAAATCAGTATGGAGATTCTTCAAAAAACTGAGATTGGAACCACCTTATGGCCCAGTTATACTAATCCTTGGTATTTACTCTAAAGAATGAAGTCATCATACTATAGTGATATGTGTGTATTCATGTTTATAGTAGCACATTTTACAATGGCCAAATTATGGATTCTGCCTAGGTGTCAACAGATGAGTGGTACATATACACAATGGAGTCCTGTTCCTCCATAAAGAAAAATAAAATTTTGTTATTTGCAGGAAGAATGAATGGAATTTAAGGAGCATTATATTAAGCAAAATAAAATAAACTTGGAAAGTCAAGGGTCATATATTTTCTCTCATATGTGAATGTTAGAAAAAAAGGTAGAGTGATCTCATGAAAATAAAAGGGAAACCAGCAGAGTAGAGAAAATGAAATAGGAGTCTAGAAAAGAGGAGAGAAAGGGGAGGTTCTGGGGAATTAAATTGGCCAAACTGTATTTCATGCATGTATGAATATGTAACAATGAATTCCTCTATTATGTATACTTATAATGCACCAATAAATAAAAAAAGTTTCAGACACTTTGGATAAGAAGTAATAATGAATTATGCACTTAAAGCAGGGGAATTGGGTAAAGAGCAGGTAGATATGCAAAAAGAACAAAAAAGAAATATTTTATCTAACAACATAGTCACTGAAATAATTTTAGATATAAATATAATAGAAGGCTATAACAGAAGAAAGTATAACAAAATAATAAATGAGGAACAAAAAAAGCAAAACTGGCTCTTTGAGTAAACATGACTGATACTAGAAAAGTAGAAAAGAATTTTTAATAAGCACAATTAAAAACAGTAGAGATTTAACCAGGAGTAGTATTGCACACCTATGATCCCAGCTACCCAGGAGGCTGAGGCAGAAAGATCCAAAATTCAAGCCCAATCTGGACAACTTAATGAGACTATTAATGGCACAGTGCTTGCTTAGCACTTTCAAAACCTTGGGTTCAACCACTAGTACTGCAAAAAGAAAAAAGAAAAAAGAAACTAACTAACTAAAAGAAAAAATCAATGGAGATTTGAAAACATGAAATATTACAAATAATTTCATGCCAATATATTTGAAACAGTAGAAATGGATAATTGTTTAAATAATTATTTAAGTGACTGTTTAGACAACCTATAAATTGGAAGAATAGACATATTTTTAAAAACAAAAGAGTAAAAAAATGCATGTTATAATGTTTAAACCAACTAAAGATAAACAAAGTTCAGCACAATTCAGAGAAGGTAAAAGAAAAAAGACCAAAAAACAACAGTAGTCAAAAACTCAACATTAATAAATTCAAATATAACATCAATCACAATACAGTATAAACATATTTAACTCATCTCTTAAAAGAAATTATCAGATTGTTTTTAAAGCAACAAAAAAATTCTGGCTATGTGCTACTTACAGAGACTTACCAAATCATCTGATTGCACATATGCATGTGTATGCACGTGCGCATGTGCACATACACACACACACACACACACACACACACACATACACACACAGGAAAGACAGGAAAGTTAGGGATTGAGTGAAGTAAAATATATGAAAGCACTCTTATCCAAATCAAACCAAACAAAAAAGCTTAGTGGCAATAAAACCTAGAAAAAATTACTGGCAATTTTAGTCAAGACTTCAAGGAAGAGATGGATCTTATTAAAACTCTTTTAGAAAATTGAAGAGAAAAAAAAACTACACAATGCACATTACTACTGAAGTTGTTACAGAAGTAGCAATATCCACAAATTAACCCACAGATCAGAAAAGGACAATGGGGCCTCTATGATCTTTTCTAAATCTGAAAAAATCAGACTTATTTGATATTCACCCTGAAATTACTTTATTAAAGCACTTCTTGGAGCGATATTCAGACCATTCTCAATATTGGATTGGACTGAGCAGAAAACCAGGACAGAACTGGCAATGGATAGATGGAACCAGATACAGTGGTTGGTAAGTTCAAGAGTAAAATTTACACAACTAACTCTGGAGCCCTCAGTCCTTTCCTACTTTGGAGAAATCCAAGTTACAATCTATTCACACCATTCTCTTGGAAGATTCTTTGTGGTTAAAATGAAAATGAGCCCTAAGAAAAAAATAGTAACACGAATCATTATGCAAATAATTTTAGACCTGTAATATGTCACACACAATATTTCATAGTCATTATAGTATTTGACCACCACAACAATGCTGAGTGGTAATTATATTTATTTTCATTTTACACATGAAAACATTGATGTTTAGACATCTCAAGTAATAGAATATTTGGAAATGCATATTTTAAATGTTTTATAATGAATCATGCACTTCCATCACATATGGATTATAGTTTTCTGAGTTTATAAAGCAATATTTTAGGCCAGAAAAATTATGAATTCAGTTTACTTTTCATTCAAGCAATTATTGTATTGGGTTACAGTAGAAACTCATAGCAAATGAACATTTTTCTCTAAAATTTCCAACCATTGTCCACTAATTCTGTCATCCTTTCCCCTATATTTTGTTTCAGGTTTAAAATTTTTGGAATTGGAGAATGTGCTTATCTACACAAAATTGGGATTAGCAGTTCTAGTAGCCATTTGCTTAGGAAATGGATTTGCAGCAAACCAGTCATATATATACCATGAAGTTAAGACACCATAGATATAAGGCATTTTATATCAAATATAGATTTTATTCCTATTAAAATATGCTATATTAATATAAACATATCTGAAATTCATGCTCACAAATTTTAATTGCTATTTCATTTCAAATATCTAAGTCCATTATCATAAATGTGATTCTTGGCATTCAAGAGATATATATATATATATATTCTACCATACTTGAAAGTTCCGGGGGCTAGTGTGTAACTCAGGGCTAGAGTGCATGCTTAGCATTCACAAGGCTCTGGCTTCAATCCCAGCACCACAAAAAAAGTTCCCAAATCATTTTACAAATAAAATTTCTAATATGTAATGCATTAAAATATGAATGAATAGCTTTAGTTACATTTAGATATTCTGTGAATATTTTAATTGTATGAATTGATTAGTGTCATTTAAAATGACTGCTTCTCAAGACTAGACTCATCAATACTATTTAGTTATCTTTCAGTTTTGCAATATTTGCATTACTCTATAAGACTTAATCAAATATGTAGTGTAATTCATACACAAAAACTTCACAGCAAATAAAGTACAAAGAAATGCATTCAGATCATCATGTGAGGGGCCATCAGGATTGTGAATAAACAGGCTGAACTGTCAATGTTCTATCTGTGAATGCCAAGGATCTATTCCCTAGTGATAATATGAATGGTACAAACTGGTGTGGGTAGATAGATAGGGGAGTGTTTGGAACTTTGCTGCTCAGGCTTCTCCTATTTGAGAAACACTCTTCAGAGGATATCATCTTCGTGTTTACTCAAGGTGAACTGTATCTCTAATCTTAAAGTTGTGAAGTCTATAGAATGCATCCTATGGATGTTGAATGTATATTCACTAATTATAATTAAAGTAGTGGTAATAGGAGAATACATAATGGAGAATGGAACTAGTAAGAATTTAGTGAAATAACAGTAATGTCTCATTCTAAGATTTTATATTATACACGGTAACCAAATTATCCATCTTTTCATCCTCTTTCCTCACCCTTGTTCTTTTTTTCCTTACTTTTTTTCCTTACTTCCAACCCTCCTTCTTTAAAAACATTCTTTTGATCATTTTAATCTTAATATGAATGTAGAGAATTACCAACCACAGTTAAATAGGTGACTAGGCAGTAAGAGATTAAAACAGGAGTGTCCTTTCTAATTAAAACTGACTATTGCATGGATAGTAAAACTCAGGACTTTCTTCTTAAGGTGTTTACTTAATTGTATTGTATTGTATTATTACTTCATTGTACTGTACATACTCCCCTGTATAAAGCATAAATACAACTATTTTTTGAAAACTAGAATATAAATAGTAGTGACAAGTATCTTAGCACTACATTTACAGTTAGAAAAGCAAAGGGACTAAATAGATGAACCATCAGCATTTAATTACCAAATGCTGCAAAAAGCACAAAATTAAATGCATATGACATATAAAGAGGTTCAGAGGTAGCATAAAGAATAAATGAGATGCTCAATAAAATTATTACAGAGAAAATATTTTAAGTTGATAAGTAAAGAAAATAAGGGTTTTCCATAATGAGAATTCTCAGGAAGAATTTTATGAGCAGAGTGAAATTCATGTGCGAGGTATTCACAATTGAGAAATTATGTTAGGAAAAATTGGAGATTGGAAAGGATAAGAGTTGAAGGTAAAAGGACCTGATAAATCTGACCAGGGCCAGATTTAAAGGGAACTATACGCCATGCTAAGTTTAGACTTGGTGCTCTATGGCAATCCAAAGTAACTAAATACCTGTGAATAAGATAACAATTATCTACAAATATTATTTAGAATAAGAACTGCTAGGTTTTATGAAAAAATATCCTGGTGGCCTAAGGAATCATATGGAAGACTTTTCAATTGTCCAGAAGAAAGTATAAGATCAGTGCCATAAATAACGACTTTGAGACTGAAGTAGTGGATGGGGTCAGTCAGAGACGCTCAAGATGAACCCAGAAAATATAGGATGAGAAGACAAGAGGAAAATTAGATATTAAGAATAAATCCCGCATTTCTCAGTGGTGCTATTGCTTGAAATTTTAGACAAACTGAATTATAAGAGGTTATGGGAAATTTAGGTGAAAATGTTTAGGCACAAGGAAGTCAAGGCTGGATATATCAAACAGATGTAAACCAAGTAGCACCAAGAATTTGAGGTATAAGCATACATGATGAAAGGAAAGAAGCACCTGGCAGCCAAGAACAGACAATTATTGACTCAATGGAAAAAAATTTTTCCTCTTTCTTCCATATACAGTTATTTCTTGATTTCTTTCTTCTTTCTTTCCTTGCTTTTTAGATGAGGTCAACTTTTTTAGGTTTGTGCATTTTTGAGAGCTGAACTTGTGCCTATAGGAGCATTAGTAAAACAATATGACTTTAGAGAAAAAAGTTTGTTCCTCTCTATTTGCAGAAGTATTAAATAAGAGCAATGCCTATTTTTTTCAAGAGATAGATGCTACAGTAGTCTGAAATACTGGCTTCACAATACTTCTAATGATAAGTAGTCTCTAAGATAAAGTAGGAAAGTATATGAATGTTTCTGTGTTTTTTCCAGTTATAGTTTGCAATTTATATGGTAATTGTATTAGCCCTTCCTAATAATAGAATGATAATGTCAAGAATCACTTTGTATAACTCCTGGCTTTCATGACATATAATGCTGTTTAACACCTGATAATACAGATTTTTAACACTTGCTAATACAGATTTTTAAATGTTTGACTCAAATTAATTAACCAATACTAAAATAAATTTATTTTAAAAACAAATTGAGACTGTTGATATTCTTTTGAATAAAATCACAAATATCCCCATAACTCTCTTAGAAAACTGTAATGAAAATTGCACACTAAAATGCATATCTCTAAAATTCTGGAAAGATAGCATCTAAGGGCTATAACATTTTTATGTTTGATTAGGCTTCTAATAATATAACTAGATAATATAATCATATGTAATATATGTACTTCAATATAAGTTTATAAGTAGATAATACTACTAAGTATAAAGTATAACAATGATGTTAGTTTTTATAATGATTACTGGGAAACTCCAAGAGTTCAAAACAATCCAAATGTGTCTTTTGATGGGAAATAGTGTAAATAAGGAGATAACATTTAGGAATACAATTTTATTGTATATAGAGTGAATATAAGATATTTCATTTGACTTGAGATATACTTACTTGGAAATGACAGCAATAACTCAATTGTTCACATAGTCCCTATGAGTGTATGCTCACAGAATAGTATTTAAATACTTATGAACATTTTAAAATTGATAGTTTATTGATTGATTATTTTGAAGTTCTAATTTTGACTTGGATTAAAACAATACCCCATGTACATCTTATGCTGACTGCCTTTCAGGTGCTAAAGTGTCCAATGTGCATTTTATCTAATAAAATATTTTTTAAAATATAATTGGCAAACCTTCAGCTAATTGAAGAAAAAAGAGAAAGAAGAGTGAAATAAATTAGGTGTTCCAATTTGTTGCCATAAAAACAGGCACAAAAACCAATGGAACAGAACAAAGAGCGCAGAAGTCCAGAAGTATGTCCATGAATTATGGACAACTGATTTTGGATCAAGATGTCATGAAAACAATGTGGGGAAATGACATGTCTTCAATATATAACAATGGGAAAACTGGATGTACACATTTAAAAGAATGAAATTAGACCCTTCTCTCACAAAATATAAAATCAACTAAAAATAGATTAAATGCCTAATGTATTAACACCTGAACTGTAAAACTACTAGAAGAAAACATACAGGAATATCTTCATAATATTGGTCTAGGTATTGATTTTTTAGATATGATCCCAGAAGCACAGGCAGCAAAAGTAAAAATAGACAAATGGGATTACATTAAGTTAAAGAGATTCTGTAGAGAAAAGAAACAAGGAACTGAGTGTAGAGACAGCCCATGGAATGTGTGAAAATATTTCCCAAAAATATATCTGCTGAGGGATTGATATCCAAAATAAAGAATTCAAAAAATATAATAGCAAAAACCAGTGTAAATTTAAAATGAACAAATGATCTGAATAGATATTTCTCAAAGAAGATGTACAATTAGTTGACAGGTATATAAAATTTGCTCAGCATCAATGATTATCAAGAAAAGACAAATTAAAACCATTATGAGATATCACCACACACCTGTAAGAATAGTTGTGACCAAAGAGATAAAAGATAACAATTGCTGGTGAGAATGTGAAAAGAGAACGCTCACATGTTGTTGGTGAGAATATAAATTACTATGGCCATTATGGAAAACAGTATGGAGTTTCCTCAGAAAATCCAAAATAGAACTAACAAATGATCCAGCAACTCCACCACTGGGCATTTATCCAAATAAAATGAAATCAGTATATCAAAGAAATATCTATATGCTCATGCTCATTGAAGCATTACTCACAATATCCAAGATTTGGAATCAACCTAAATGCCTATCAATGGACAAATGGTGTGATAGTTAATCTTGGATTTTGCCTGGATTGGAAGATATCTAGAAAATTGGTAAAATACACTTTTTTAAAGGATTTTCCAGGGATAAGTGGTTTGTGGGTCAGGAACTGAGTCAGAAAGTTCTGCCCTGAATGTCAGTGGGCACAGATATGTTAAAAAGTGGAAAAAAAAGAAAGCTTCTACATACTCCTGCTTGATTCTTCTTCAGCAAGTGTGGATTTTTTTTTTTTTTTTTTTTTTTGGCTAAAATTTCCTGAGGACCCAAGACTCCAGATTTTTTTTTTTTTTTAATTTTATTGTTTTGTATGTGGTGCTGAGGATTGAACCCAGGGCCTCACGCATGCGAGGCAAGCACTGTACCGCTGAGCCACAATCCCAGCCCAAGACTCCAGATTCTTTAGCCACTGAATGTGGACTTGTACGAGAAACTTTCTAGAGAGCTTCCAAACCTTCAGCCCTGGACTGAGCTACGTCATTAGCCCTTATTGTTCTGAGTTTTCTACATTCTTGGACTGATCAGTTACTGGTTTCTTTGACTCTCTGTCCTGGACAGAGCCATTATTGGACTATTCAGCCTCTTACCATGTAAGCCAATCTAATAAATCTCCTCTTATAATTTTATATATATTCTATTTGTTCTATTACTCTGGAGAACCCTGACTAATACAGATTTTGTTACCAGGAGTGTTGCTAAAGAAACAGAGTTGTAAGGACAATTTTTAAAATTGGTTTGTGGTTTTTAGAATTGGGTTTCTAATTTAATTAAATATAAAATATCTGAGGAGTCTCCTGATAGTATAAAGAGCGCTGAAAGTTCATCGTGTGAACTCTTGAAAGAGACATGCAAAGTAAATGCATTTGAAGTGCCTAATTCACTACTAATAAGATGAAAGGAATTTAGTGACTCTATATATGATACTTTTGAACACTTTTGCTTCTAACATTGCTGGACAAAGAAATAAAAGTAAAGAACAAACTCGGAGATTCAAATTCCCAGCTCCAGATGTGCATAATAATCTCAAATCTTCTAAGTGTTCCCTGAAAGAGAATCTTATTTCCTATAGCCATAGCTCTGAAGTTGCTTAAATTAGCTAGTTATATGCCTTCCACATGTGACTGGCTAAATTACAAGGTAAGTTTAACTCCACACCTTGCAACACACATATAGTTAAAGTGAAGTCAATGACTGGGAAGGAATGAGATCTTGTGACTTGAGGTGGGGATGTATAGAAGGACTCTAATGAGGCAAGGAATACTAAAATTCCAATGAGTTTATTTTGTCACAGGAAGTGGCTTCACTACCTCCACAGCAGCAGCATCTCTTCCTCCACTCCATGTACGCCTGCTCTCTCCTCCTCTTCCTGAAGGAGCTAACTGAATTGTCTTAGGAAACAGTAATGGCTTGGCTCATTAAAGGGATCATCAGATCCCTTAATCTTCCATGATTTTTCTCTCCCCTTTCTTCCACTATAACTTTTTTTTTTTTTTTGGTACTAGGGATTGAAACCAAGGGTACTTTACCAATGAGCAACATCCCCTGCCCTTTTCTTTTCTTTTTTTGAAATAAGGTCTCACTAAGTTGCTTAAGGCCTTGCTAAACTGTTGAGGCTGGCCTTGAACTTATGATTCTCCTGTCTCAGCTTCCTGAGCCACTGACAGTACAGGCATATATCACTATACAAGACTATCACTTCTCTTTTACAATTTTTTCCCACATCTTTCTAATGTTCACTCTGACAAAATAGTACATATTTTTCATACTCATTAAATTAAATAAGCATAGGTTCATAGAAATTCCTATGTATTTATTTTTTCTTATTTTTTATTTTTTAGTAGTACTAGGAATCAAATCCAGAGCCTCATGTATGCTAGGCAAGCACTAGTCCACTGAACCACATCCCTAGCCCCTGGTTCTTTTAAAATAAATTAAAGGTTTTATAAAAATAAATTATAATTACTTCTGTGTATACACATGGATTTGAAATGAATGTGTTTTGTTTTTAATTAATGTATGACCTTTCAATTTTATTCTGAGTAGATTTAAGGCCTTACAATTAGATTTTGATTGGTGAACCCATATTTAAAAACATTAATGTAACATTCCTTTGTTCCAAGTTTTAATACAGATTCTACATTAAAAATAAAAGCACACAGACAAATAACCTGGAAAAATTTCATTTTATTAGTTCACTTAAACTTAGTATTGGCCTTTACTTAAAAAAATAAAACAGTTTGTTTTCCTATGTGCAAGTGGACAGTATTCAAATATGTGCATAAGCAGTGAAAGTTGTGCTGGGGCGAGTTTTAGAACATATTGAATACATGCTGGACACCACAAGTATTTATTCAAGTATTATACATCAGGTACATTGCTCCACACAATGATGAATCTACAAAGCTTAGGACACATTAAGAAATACAAATAACTAAACAAGCAAAAACCAAAATGATTAGGGTGTTGACTGTTAAAATTAGGTACGCATAGGGAGCTGTGGGTATATATGAAATCTATGCAATTTTCTCTGCAGCATCTGCTTCCTCTTCTGTCCTCTTACATACTTAATGTTCCTCAGACTTCTGCCTGAGTCCTCTATCATACACATGCTGACTATATCCACTCTCTAACATCAGTTGTTCAAGGAAGTATTTTCCTCCAAATGTTCAAAGAAGTACTTTCCTCCAAATGACATGTAACTGGTGACCTGAAAAATAAGAAAGAGTTAAATAGATGAGTAGAGAAAGACAGAATGCTTATTAAGCTGAGGCAGACAAATGTGATCAGATTAGAACTGACAGAAAACATCAAGCAAAGTTGAGTGTGGCTCCATCGTAATGCAAGCTCAGAAGTGGGGGAGGAATGAAAAGAAGCCAAGACACGAAGGAGCTAGGAAGTGTGAACGAGGGCCTTATACAGGGGAACACCACTTGGAATGAAACAGTGGGTAATGCCATTTGATTTGAGGTTTGCAGAGAAACAATATTGGGAATGGAATTGACAGGCAAAACTAGAAGCAGTCGCGGTCATCCAGGATAACAGGTTGGGTATGAACATCATGTAGACCAATTCCAGAAATAATTAGGTGCTAGAATTGACAAAACTTAATGTTTGAATGTGGAGAACGAAAAGGACACAGTCATTCTTTCATTGTTGTTTTTAGTTATACATGACAGCAGAGTACATTTTGACATATTTATACAAACATGGAGTACATCTTATTCTAATTAGGGTCCCATTCTTGTGGTTGTACGTGAGGTGGAGATTCACTGTGATGTATTTATATATGGACATAGGAAAGTTATCAGATTACACAATTATCTTGTTTCCAATGACTCCAACTTAAACTAATATGAGCATGTTTTTGCAATTTACTAAATTAATATTGTTAATTTTTAATATGGGAATATTGAGAGGAGTTGAGAGGTCAAATAGAGTTGTCTGATGGGCAAATACAGTAAGGTCAATCCTTGGCAATATGGAGTTGGGAGTTATCAATTTGATGGCAACTGATGTTATGGAGTGGAATATAGTCAGCATGTGTATGATACAGGACTCAGGCAGAATTCTGAGGAACATCATTATGTAAGAGGACAGAAGAGGAAGCAGATGCTGCAGTAAACACTGAGGAGGAGCAGCTGGAGAAAAGATGAAAGTTTGAGAGCATTGTACCATACATGCTAAGTCTAGAGAATATTTCAAGAAGAAAGGATAAGTCTATAATGATCAACATTGCTGAGAGTTACAATGAAACCTAGAAAGTTCTCATTGTATTTAGACAAAGAAAAGTCAGTAGTGACATGTAAGGATATTTCAGTGAAACAATAATAAAAGCAGAAGACAAATTTGAAAGGAAGTGAAGTAGGAATAAAAAAATGGAAAGGGAAGTATAACAACTTTGAGAAAGTTTGACTTAAAAGAGGTGGGAGGAGTTGGGCAGAACTGGAAACCACATGTGGTTAAGGGAAAATCTTGTCATCCTTGCCTGTTTGGCTGCTGAGGAAGAAGAGAGATTAAAGAGGAGATAACCAAAAAATCCTTTTTGTAAAAAATTAGAAGAGCTGTAACTCCACCATAGACTGGGAGATTTGATTTTGACAGAAAGAAATACTGTAATTTAAATAGGAAGAAAGGTAAAAGTAACAAGTAATATATAGGTAGTTGTGTAAACTCAGTGGTAGAAGGTTCAGGAAAATATCATCTAATATCTTCTCCTAAAAAACAAGGTCCTCCAAAGGCACCAAAAACATACATTGGAGAAAAAGATAACCTTGTCAATAAATGGTACTGACAAAACTGGAAATCCATACATAGCAAAATGATATTAAACTCCTATTAAACCCTGCACAAAAATCAACTCTAAATGGATCAAAGACTTAGGCACTAGAACAGAGACCTTGCACCAAATAGAAAAAAAAGTAGGCCCAAATCTGCACCACGTCTGCTCAGGAACTGATTTCCTTAACAAGACTCCTAAAGTGCAAGAAGTAAAATCATAAATCAATAAATGGGATAGAATCAAACTAAAATGCTTCTTCACAGCAAAGGAAACAATCAAGAATGTGAAGATAGAGCCTATAGAATGGGAAAAAATTTTTACCACATGCAACTCAGATAGAGCATTAATCTCCAGGATACATAAAGAACTCAAAAAACTTAACGCCAAAAAAACAAATAACCCAAGCAATAAATGGTCAAAGGAACTGAACAGACACTTCACAGAAAAAGAAATACAATCAATTAACAAATATATGAAAAAATTTTCAATATCTCTAGCAATTAGAGAAACGTAAATCAAAACTACACTGAGATTTCATCTCACTTCAGTCAGAATAACAATCATCAAGAATGTAAGCAACAATAAGTGTTGGCGAGGATGTGGGGGAAAAGATACACTCATACATTGCTGATGGGAATGAAAATTGGTGCAACCACTATGGAAAACAGTATGAAAATTCCTTAGAAAACTTGGAATGGAACTACCATTTGACCCAGTCATCCCACTCCTAGGCTTATACCCAAAGGACTACAGAGATACAGCCACATCAATGTTTATAGCAGCTCAGTTCACAATAGCTAAACTATGGAACCAACCTAGGTGTCCTTCAACAGATAAATGGATAAAGAAACTGTGGTATATATACACAATGGAATATTACTCAGCCTTAAAGAAGAATGAAATTATGCATTTGCAAATAATGCATGGAACTGAAAATATCATGGTAAGTGAAATAAGCCAATCCCAAAAAACCAAAGCCCAAATATTTTATCTGATATGCAGTTGCTAATTCATAATAAGGGCGTGGGGGATAATAAAGGTATTTTGGACTAGACAGAGGGGAGTGAAGGGAGGGAGGGGGTATGAGGGTAGAAATGATAGTAAAATGAATTGGACATTATTATCCTATGTGAATATACGATTACATGACTTGTGTACCTCTACACCATGCACAACCAGATGAATGAGAAGTTATACTCCATTTATATATGACATGTCAAAATGCATCATATTGTCATGTATAACTCGTTAGAACAAATAAAAATATATTTTAAAAAACAAGGCCTTTGCAAGAGGCATAGAGAATTAAGTTTTGAGAAGTCAGTGGATGTTTTCTGTCTGAAATAGCCACTATTAAGAGTCAAAAGTGAGTGTAAAATTCAGTGCTAGTGTCAAGGTTGAGCTAAGGACTCAGCTGAGGGTGGCTGCTTGGATATATAGTAACACCATTGTTATCATCACCATGGTATTTGTTAAAGAAATTAAATTTCTATAAAATGTCTAAATACAAAAATTATGGAGATTTTTTTAATAAGAAGAACACCTACGATAAATTCAGGGATTGTCCTCTGCAGATGAAGCAATCACTTCTTGACAAATCCAGAAACTTTCCATCAAACAGTTTTCAGAAAAAACACCCTTATTTGTTATCAGAGCACAGGCATTTTCTTTAATCTTGCCTGTGACTTGAAATCTGTAGAGGAAAAAGCAACATATTAGTGATTTCCAGATACATGCCATCAATTACTACTAAAAGCACAACTATATGTATTTTGCATGCTTTTTCCTTCCCTTTCAAGCTAAAAATGTCAGGTACTGCAATATTCAAGCAAGAAATGTACATTAAAAGAATTTCTTCTTTAACAAAGGAATTGCTTCAAATGATTTCTTAACCAGAATTGGTAACTTGTAAGTGATCAATGGAAATAAGCAGGTGAATAAAAAATATATTGCTTACCCAATTCCATGAAATCATATGAAAAATAAAGATCTCAGAGGACAATCTGACCATTTTAAAATACATATTTGTTTTCTTACTCTGAAATTCCTATTTAATCTTTTTTAGTATCTGCAATAATTAAATAATATCAACTTCCATAGCAAACAATATCATATTCATTATTTTAAATTTGGAAATATCAACATTAACAAATGTACACAGTTTTCAAAAAATATTAAGCCAACTTTCTGTAGATCAAACCATTAATTTTTCATCTTGCATACCTAAATCTCAATATCACATGTAATAAAAAATCTTCACTTGCTTTTCATTTGATAAATTTTTTGGATTCCCTTTGATTCCTTGGTACAGCTAGGCTTCACATGCTAAAGGTGGCAAAATTACCCAAGACAGGTTTGGGGGAAGAAGTGAGAATTATAATGAGGAATAGAAGAGAAAAAATCCTTCCTTTTAAATTTTTTGAACTCCCATTGAGAATTTCTGTGCATGCATGTATATATGGGTATATCCAAATTCTTTACCCTTATCACAAAAGAGGGAAATTTCTCTTTTACTACATTTTTCCATGATGTTCCAACCAAATATTTCTCAGGCAAATAAGCTATAAGGCAATTTTATAATCTAAAAATAATCAGTAAATACCCAATTTTAACAATCAGATTAGTAAATTAATTACTCTAAGCAAGTGTGAGTGTGCATTGACAGAAGTTGCTTTTAAAATGTGGTAGATTTCTGTTAGAAATCATCAAAGCTAAAAAACTTGTCTTAATTTAATGTGTCTGATATATGGAGGGATGGCATAAATATGCAATTTATTTTAGAGTATAAACCTTAATGAGAAATGTAGATCATTTTGGGGTGAGAATCTTCATTTGTATCGAGGCTTTCTGTTTCGGAGCATTTTCCACTACTCTTCATCCTGCTTCCCAATTCTTGCATTATTAAATTATATGGAAGTCTCGATATAAGAATAAATTAGTTTAGGAGTCTATTTCTCTAAGACAGATCTTCATTCTTTACACACTAACAGAGATCAAAGTCTTCCATCTGTAGCAACCAAATGGCCATTGGAATTCCAGGGAACCACCAGTAGGAGTGGACTGCAGAGCTGCTGCATTTCCCCAATGATATTTGCATGCCAAACACTTACAACTGTAGATTTAATGATGTGCCATCCAGCCAAGTCCATGTCTTCTGTGGGTGTGTAATGTTTAACCCAATCCAAAAGTGGTTTCCCACTTGTATATTACTCTGTATGAATTCCTGTGAAAGGATGCAGTGAAAATTAACTGAATTAAGCCTATTACGATATCCTCTTTTCACTTTTTTTTCTGACTTAAAATGACCTTAATGTTTGTCTTGCTAATCAGGAAAATTATAAGAGGCGTTCCATAGTTTTAGGGAAGAAACTCAGTACAGGATGGTTTTCAAATGGTATGACCTTATTATGTAAGGGCATGTGCTGCTTCATGGAGGTCATGACAATGTGAGTAGCTGATGAGAGGTGCAAAGAGATGTGAAGCCCCAACAAAGAATTAATAAACCTTCCTGATAAAGGCAGCTGTTCCCTAGTTGTTTTCAACTATCAATGAGCAGTCTCAAACAAATCTGGTTCCTATGCTGAAACTATACATTAACCAAACTAAAAAGCCCCATCTCACCTACCCCAGATACTAGCAATATTCCCAGAACATTGGTAATGCTTTGACAAGTATCTCCAATCATTCCTTATCTTTCCTTCCAAGAACTAATCTGGAAGGATGACATTGACAGCAAATGGGCCTTAGTTTAAAACCCAGCTTTGCCATTTACTTGTAGAATGAAATTGTCTAATTGCACACCTGGCAAAGTTCTGATGTGGAGACAGGGAAAGTTCTCCCTATCTCACAAGTTTATCTTCAACAGTTATATAACAGTTGTAAAATGCATAGCACAATGCCTAGCACATAGTAGGAATTTAACAAAGGGAAATAATTAATGATTGTATAATTCCTTTGTCATAAAATGTACCTAGTTTTCCCAGTTTTGAAAGAGTTAATTTTAAAGACATTATTTCTTACCAGTTCTGCCTTGTCTTGTATCACCAAGAGATGTGACTTTTTCAGTGAACATGAGTTTTGGCTATCGATCCATGATTTGAAATTCATGAAGAATTTATAGCATTTCCCTTTTTTGTGCAACCAATCATTAGGGCATAAGTTTGCTAAAATAGGAGGACAAGATGAAATAGAAGTGAAAAAGAAGTAAATACAAAAAACAATTTTTGCACTAATTTTTTAACACTTCTTCCTTAAAAGTAAGAATTTTGCCCAATTTTAAAGAAATGAACTCCCTTTCCAATGAAAAATGTCTTTAGAAGAGATAAATGCTAGACATTCATATTTATTATTTGAGTAACTACCACATATGAAATAATTTCCTGAATTCTGAATGCACATGAATATATGAAATTTTTACCTAACAAGAAACTTATGAGAGGCATAAAATTATTAACTTTAAGCTCCTCTTTGTGTGTATAAGGATATTAAAGGTTAGCTAAAGTATAAAGAGGGAAAGTGAAGCAGAGATTCAGTAACTGATTAAAAAGGTCAGAGAGAGAATAAGTGTAAGGGCAGAGGGAAACTTTAAGCAATGGTCATATTAATACATTTAGACAAACTACACAAGAGATAAAAGGTGCTACACTCTTAAAGAACTAAAAGGGTAAATTTTCAGGAATCTCATCTCTGACTGGGTTCTTGTTCCTGTCGTGATTGTAAGAATCTGTCTTTCAGGATATAGATTTTGTGGTTCAAGAGTTGAACCACAAAACCAACCTCTTGGGAAACCATGACCAGAAGGTGAAACATTTGATAATTTTAGCAATCAAGATCTGTTGAGCCCACCTAAACAGAAGAGTGATTTTAAAAATAGAGAATAAATTAAAATATTTTATATTTTATAGCAGACAACCACTTCTAAAATTCTAACTAAAATCCTCAAGTAGATTTCTGAGTAATTACAAATCAAAGAATGTGAGAGTTACCTTTGAAATCAGAGACCATAAAAAAAAAAAAAAAAAAAAACGCTGAGGGAAAAAACAATTCCTTTAAAAGTTCCTTTTTGATGCAGAAAAATAAATTATTTACCATGACTTCAGTTGCTATACATCTCAATGCAATTGATGCAATGTTTTACTTCTTAAGCTATATAAGTATCAATTGTATTTTATTTAAATTTTAATTACTTCATTATTTAAATATTTTTAAATATCCATGAATTTGTGCATAAACTTATCTGATATATCAAATGAGATATACATAAAGATAGAAAGTGTAAAATACTCTGTACAAAAGTTCTTGAGTACTACAGTTCTTGAGTGCTGGACCTCAATGGAGAAGGGCCTCCAAGTAACCTGGAGAATCCTATGGGAGCATATCCATGGAAGAAGATAGTAGTGCCTAAGCCGGCTGACTGAAGGAGTGTGGAGAAAGACTGAAGTCTTAACCCAGAAACATCATCATAAACATGCACATTAGTTTTATTTTTCATGTTGTACTCATTCACTCACTTTAAAACAAAATAATACATATACAAATTATACTAACTTTACATAAGCATTAGAAATTATCTTAGTATAATTCATGACATTTAAACCGTATAAAATTTATAGTTTGGGGTAAATTTTCTACTTAGGAAATAGTTATAACTTCTGAGAATTTTTTATGCTATATTAAGAATTTATGGGTAAGAAAAAAATAGGCACCCTAATTTTGAAAACAGGCCAAGATGATAAATAGGCATTTTATTTTATTTATGTATTTTTTAAACAAATGGACATTTTGAAGAATAAAAAATAAATATCCAATATATATGATTTTTACATTACTATTTTGTAATAATACAACTAAAATCTATTATGTATATTTTTACATACTTTTATTATATATTAGTTGAGAGAATCTTAGCTCATGTGGTCAAGCTGCTGAAATTAAATTTTTTTTATAAGTTTTAAACTGAATTTTGATTTTGGTAGTATAGCAGTGCAAAGTTAGAGTTTTATTTTCCTTCTATTAAAATTACAAAGTTTTCTTGGAATTTTTTGTCCATTCTTCATAAGAGATTATGAAAGATTTTTCTTTACCCTGCAAGTAATCTGTTTAGGAAACCAAGACTCTTCACCTTGTTCAAATAAATTCCTCTACTTTATGTTGTCTTTATCATGATTTTGATTATTTAAGAAAACCAAGTTTTTTCTCAATACTAAAAAGAGCTAAGTTTTTTTAATATTCATGTTAACTTCTGTATTTGCTTTTTAATTTTTTATCATTTGGGTTAAACATATGATTAAGTATTATTTTATTGTGATATATGATCATTTTTACCTAAGTATTCAAACTTCTGGATATTTTTGACACTTTCCCAAATCAAATTAAAAATGAAGCCTTCTTCCCAGAGAGCACCTAGAAAATCTTAAAGGTATTACTTTTAAAAAATGTTAACCTAATTAGATTTATTTGACATTCTAAGAAGCATCATTAAATATGAAGGGGGCCTTAACTATCTTTGTTGTATTTGCATGGGGTTATGTTTGTTATTATAAATATTTCAGAATTTTTAAGGCTACTAAAAATTGAACAATGTTCCTACTATCCATGAAATTTCTACAAATAACATTATCTTTCAGAATTCCAGTTATTATCTTAAAATGTATATCACATAAACCACCAAATATCCTTATCAATTGCATTACTCTCATCAGATCTTAAACCATGGCCATTTTTAAACCCTTTGTCATTTACAGTTACTGTTTTATGCTTTCCTAAAAGCATAAAATCAGTTTCAGTTTAAAAGGCTTTGTCTTCAAAAAGACTTATGGAAAAAGTAAGAATTTCTGGTGTCATTGCAAAAATAACTTTAAGATCATAGCATTGGACTGGGTAAAGAATCAGAACTAACGAAGGAGCTAATTGGTAAAACTGCTATCCCAAGATCAAGCAGAACAAGAAAAAATCACGGGAGACTGAGTGAACTGAGGAAGAATGATTATGATTTCTGTTATAAATTTTTCTCAAAATGTTACTGGTTCTTTAATATCCTAATTTCTGAATATATAAGCAACTCTTTCTCTTTTTTCTCAGCTATGTATAATTTATGTAACTGAGGATGCTATGATTTAATAAACAAAAATGAGACATTTATCTTTTCTTCTAATGTCTTCAAAATATGGAAATTACAATTGAATATTTTTATCTTCACAGTAGTTTAGTTAACTGTTTAATAACAGCCAGTTCTTCTTGCAACAGAACATAACTAGAAACATTAGTTCTGAGGCATTGCCTAGAATGTCATGTTTGAAAACAACGTGCATAAAATTAGATATAATTGGACAGTTTCAAAAAACTAAGGTTCAGTTTGTGGAACTAAATTTTAAAATTATCTGAAACATGGCTTATAGTATTCTCATGCTTATATTTGAATAAGAAAGTTTGCTTCTGGACAAGCCCAAGAATCTTAGGATGTATATGGACCTCTAAAAAGACAGGAATTCCTTCAAATCTGTAGATGCCACCAGTGAGGTCTGTTGGAGAGTTTATGACTTGGCTTCCTACCTTCAAGAAGTTTCTAGAAGTCCAACCCGAGTTCCTTATTTCAGCAAAGCAACCTTTAAAAGGCTTGTTCAATACTCTCCTTGTTACACTTATGCAAATAGGCCAAGTTAAATGATACTTATTTTTGCAAACAAAATAATTTGACTTTGATTATCTTTGATAGAAATGAGGATGATTGTAGAGAGAAATGTTTTTTCAGTTGAGAATTGGTACCAATGAAAACTAAAACTCGACTGCCTAGACACTTACCTGGACCATCTGAAGAAGCCCCACAAGCTAAAGTTGGTTGCCCTCCTCCTCTACTCAGAATAACCATGACTGTGACACTAATGTATATGACACTTAAGATATTCAAACTGCAGAAGAAGAAATCTCCTGAATTGCCCCTATAGTACCCACCCCACCATCTAAAGACACTTCAGAAAGTTCCAGATGGGAGAAATAAAAAGAATGGAAATATACCATCTCAAATATTCTGATTTTGCATAAAAATTATTTTTATTTGAAGACATTTGAGATTCAACAGACACAGAAAGAATCCTGGAGGCTCCTTTTCTCTGACCAAAGGCAGAAACTTCTAAGAAATGAGGTAGCATACTTTCCTTCTTCATGGATGGGGAGTGGATGGGGTGGTGTGTATGTAGTGGGGGTCACTCCCAGGAAATCTATCAACTACCAACATCCTCTCCCTGAGTAGTTGATGGCCTTAAAGAAGACAAGGAGACCACTTGCTCACAGATAAACAGAAGGCATTATTATAAACTTTCTTACCCCAATTTGTTCTCCTGAAAAACCTGTATGTCTTTCCTAAATAAATTTACTTTTATTCTCATAGAGGCCTTTGTTCCTCCCAGTCTTTCCCTAGGAAGCTAGGTAACAGGTTAGTGATTTATCTACTTCTTTCCTTAGCTCCTATATGCCTTCTAATAAAAAAAAAGTTTGTCTTCTATTAGTCTGTCTTTTATCATTTTGACTGACTTACTGCCCACCCCCACAAGGATGGAGGAAAACATTTTCCTTCCCAACACTACAATGAAATAAAATCACGTACCTGTGGAGTTTGTATTGTCCAGTTGTTTTCTGGGAGAAGTATTCATACAATTGTAATATTTGGTTCCATTCTCATTTCTAAATATCTCCTCACTGTGGTTATCACTTAAGGAATGCATGCTTAAATGACTTACTAATAAACAAAAACAACAGTAATTATATTTCTATAAATGTAGGTGTATGCTTTTTAATCATTTATTTCAATTAAACTGCAAGTGAATCCACAAATTGCTTGTCAAGAAATCTGTTTATTTAAATATGAAAAAAAACATGAATTTAGAAATTTGGGAAATTTCTTCCTACAAAAATTTAAGTATAAACAAAAAATATTATTCTGTAAATAAAACTAAAGTAAATTTAAGTTTTCATTTCTTTAGTCTGATAGGTTAGAATTTGGCATGT
Organism: Geosciurus inauris; assembly: GCA_004024805.1. Taxonomy (NCBI): domain Eukaryota; kingdom Metazoa; phylum Chordata; class Mammalia; order Rodentia; family Sciuridae; genus Geosciurus; species Geosciurus inauris. The sequence goes on along the minus strand of PVHX01017367.1, from coordinate 16,062 downwards.
GATCTTGAAATTCTGTATATGATCTTTCCTATAAAAAGGGTAAATGCTTAGCAAACTTAACCATTCTTTTAAGTTTCAGAAGTGGTGTATATCAAATGTTGACACAACTTCTAACATGTAGTAGGTAACAACATATAGAAACAATTGTGAACATAATTATATATACCTCTTATTTACGTTTCATAGGCAAAGATCTTAAATTTAATTTGGACTTACATTTTAAAGTAATTTTAAATTTACATTTTAAATAATTTTTGTTCAAAATTCCAAAGTATCAGGTCATTTGTAAAGTCCAAAATTTTACTGAAAGGGCCCAATCAACTTCCACAGAAGTTAAGATCTATCACTAAAATACTTAACTTCAATTCATAGAATAGTGACAGTTGCTAAATATTTATCAAGTAGGTAAAGGTATGAACAAAATAGCTTTTTATAAAGTAACATATTTGTTTCTTCCACTGTATAGGCAAAAACTAATTATAATAGAATCATCAATGGTATCATTTAATGTCTTTATAATTAAAATAATGAAAAAAAAAAGAGTATGAGGACTTCAGAAAAAAAATGTAAGAAGTTAGAGAACGTAGAAGTTAAAGATAAACTCCAAAGGAAATATTTTTATCTCTCTAACTAAACATGTAACTTTCAATTTACTTACCCTGAATGATTAGCCCTATCACTGTGGCCACCAATATAACAAGTACAATGCCCATCAGTCTCAGAGCAGTCTGATGCCACTTTGGACACTCTGGGTAATCTGTAAATGAATAATTTTTCTTCTAAAACTTTTAGACATTAAAATGAATTTAAAAATGTGTCACATAAATGAAAAATTCTGAGGATATACATTGTCTTATCATGATAGAAAGGAACATACATAGTCTGTTAAATTTATACCTAATTATCTTTAAAGAATTGGATTTATTGATTATAAAAAGTCAAAACACTTCATTTAATACTTATTAAATATCCTTCTTATATTAACCTTTGATCCAAAACCATAATTCATACAGAGAATGGGTGAATATTAGTTGATCAAACAAAATATTCCAACTAAAATTTATCATTTATATTCACTTACATATTGACTGAATTACTTGGATGATATTCAGGTAGTATCAAAATAACTAAATGAAAGCTAAAATGATTGTCTAAAGGAGATACATAAGAAAAATTGTGTGTTATGGCCATTTTAATTTTTAATTCCCAAATATTATTTAAATTAAAACATTTATATTAATTCATGAAACAAAACTTACATGCTCATCTTATAACAAATAAGCATTATAACAATTTCATAATCTTCAATCCAGGGCAAAAATGTATTCACTATATTCATTTTAACAATATTTATAAACATTATTATTGCCAGGAGCTGGGCTAGTTGTGAGAGTTGCAAAGACAGATAACACAGTCTACCAGGAAGACATCTATGCTAATATATTATTTCAAAATAAGGCAGCAACATTTCTTAACACTAGGCTGTAGTTCAAGATTTTAAATATTCTTATTGATAACAGAATTGAAATTCTCCTCAGGAATTATAGACACATAATTAGTAGTATGCTGGGGAGTTATAAATTCCTACCTTTGTATGTCCACTTGTGATGGCAATGATAGGAATGTTTTCTTGGCTTCTGCAATATTGATCTTTCTGTGTTTTGTCCAACCATCCTGTAAACAGAAAACTCCATTTTTGAATGAGGTGGAAATAGAGACATCATTTGACAAAAACAATCAGTGCTACAAAATGTGGTAATGAAACAAAGCCTACAGCTTTAAAACCACAGAGGATATGGTTTAAAAAGGAAAGGGAACTTTCCTTTTTACATGAAATGCTTTTTAGCATAGTTTTATATTTGTAGCAAAATTTTAAAGATAGTACAGAAAATTCTCATATGCCCAACATTACTATTAACTAAAGTCTATACTGAAATATCCTCAATTTTTGCCTAATATCTTTTCTTTATTTGAGGATCCCATACAGAATACCACAATACATTTAGTTCTCATATTCATATGCTTAGTTGTAACATTTCTTACTCTTTATTTTTGGTGACTTTGAAAGTTTTGAAAAATAATGGTCAAATATTTTGTAGAATATTCCCAAATTGGGATAGTCTGCTTTTCATGATTATACATGGGTTATAGGTATTTAGAAGAAGACTGATGTGATAAATTGTCAGTCTCATCACATCTTATCGAGGGTATATATTATCAATATGGGTTCTCACTGAGATAGGGTTAAATGGTTTATTTATTGTAAAGTTATTCTTTCCCCTCATTTCCATACTGTACTCTTTGGAAGAAAGTCAATATGTGCATCTCATGGGAAGGTTTGGGGAGACATTATTCAGAATAATGTTTCAGACATTATTCACAATATTGTGAAGACATTATTCAGAATTCTCCTGAGAATATTTATATACTTTTCTATTCATTTGCTTGTTTATTTTAGTGTATACACACTCATATTATTTTCTAATCAGTAATATTTTTTGTTGTCCACATTTTTCTAGCTTTGGCCATTGGGAGCTGACTTCATGAGTTCAGTTCACGCAGTTGACTTCAGTTGATTTCGTGAGTTCAGTTCATGCGATTGTCTCCAATTTCAATGCATGTGAATACTTGTAGCCTCCTCCCTTAAAATTCTATAACCTCCCAATCCAACAATGGGAAATCAACATGACTATTACCATCATCATTAATTTACTTAATTGTTTAATTTCAATATTCATATTTAATGGCTTTGAAATTGTTTCCCCAAACCTCATAAGAAACTATTTATCAACTAGATCATAGTGCTTATTATGCACAGTTCCTTTTTGTAGGAGCACTCTCTGACCTTCAATCCTTCCCCTCCCTCTTTCCCCATTCTATGCTGATGAAGGGCACTGCCTGAGAGAGGCAACTTTGTAACTTTGGGCCATGATTGGTCCGAAGACTGTATATAAGCTTTTGCACTTTCTGGAATAAACAGTGTTTCTGCATCTTGCTCCAGCAGAATAGTTTATCTACCCCCGAGTCTGGGTGGAGTGACTCCGCGGACCGTCATCCCAAAACCTCGTCCCTTGAGACCTCACTTCTTCTTCCCCAAGGACCCCTTTTCGGCTTTCAGGACCCCAATCCATCAAGTGGACCCACGAGGCACGACTTCAAACAATACCTTTTGTCCTACAGGTTCTACTCATTTTGAAAGTTACTTAGATCAGCAATACCCCACCTTCAGTGAGGCTGTTTCACACATTTGTAATAAAGTCTTTTAGCACTTTCTGAATATCATCCTAGAATTCTTAACTCCCAAATTGATTTTTAAGTTCACATGCATTAATGTTCACTCTTTCTGTCATAAATCCTTATGAGTTTTCACAGATATTGTGTCATAAATCCACAATTAAATCATACATGCTCTAAAAACTTCCAAGTTCTTCATCTTTCAATCCTATACCTCCCCTAAATGCTGGTAACTCCTGAAATATTTGCCATCTCTCCAGTAGGCCTTATCCAGATAATGTATGGACTCACACAATATATAGCCTTTTCAGACTAGTTTCTTTCAATAGGCAATACACATTTAAAATTTATACATATGCTTTTCTAGTTTTATAGCTCATGTCCTTTTATTGCTGAATTCATTATAGGAACATACACAGCTTGCTTATTCATTCACTTATCAAAGGATATTTTAGCTATCTTTAATTTGGGGCAATTATAAGTAAAGGTACTATAAACAATCATGTGTAGGCTTTTGTATGGATTTAAATTCTCAAATCATTTGGGTAAATACCTAGAAAATTGGCTGCATGGTCATATGATGAACTCTTTTCAGCTTTGTAAGAAACCGCAAAGCTGTCTTTCAAAGTGGCTGTATCATTTTTGTCTTTCCACTTACAATCAATGAGGCTTTGTCACTCCCCCTTCTCATCAGCAATTGGTATTGACAGCATTTTCAATGTTATCATTCTAAGAAGCTTCTAGTGGTATCTCTGAGTTATTTTCATTTTCATTTCTCTAATGACAAATGATATATAACATTTTTTCTTGTGCCAATTGTTCGTCTATATATCTTCTTTGATAAAATATCTGTTCAAATCTTTTATTCAATTTCTATTTGGGTTGTTTGTTTTCTTCTTGTCAGATGGTAGGTGTTCTCTGCATATTTTAAGGACATGTCTTTTTTATCAGATAGTATATATTTCAAAAATATTTTCTACCAGTTTGTAGTTTGTGTTTTCATTCTTTTAAAAATATCTTTTGCACAGCAGAGTTTTTAATTTAAATAAAATCCATCTTATTCTCTATTCATGGATTGTACGTTCAGTGTTGTGTCTAAAAACTCCTCACTAAATCAAGGTCATATAGATTATCTTCCTATGTTTTCTTCCAAAAGTTTTATAGATTTTTTCATTTTATATTTAGCTCTATGATTGCTTTTATTAAAAAGTGCTTAAGACATAAAATTTGCATCTGGGTTCTTTTTTGTTTGCTTTTTGTATATGGACAGACAGTTTTTCTGGTACCATTTGCCACATATACATAGACATATATATGAAATAATTGATGGATGGATAGAAAATATTTCCTTTTTCTACAGTCACCTTTATGCTCTTTCTCAAAAAAGAGTTTACTGTTAATGAGGGTGTTCCTATTCTGTTCTGTTGACTTGTATATCTGTTTGTTCAATGATGCAGAAGATGACTTGTCTCCAAATAAGGGTCCAAGGAGTTCTCAAGAGAGAGGGGGAAACTCCACTCAGGACCAGCAGGGTTCTTTGTATATGTGACGGTAAAGAATTTCAGCACTCACCAGTCAAAGGCATAGATTGAGTGTTACTTAGGAAAGAAGATAAAAATTCAAGGGAGACTTAGGGCAGTGTAAAGAGAGAGATGCCTTTGAGGTGAAGCAAGAAATGCTCATTCAAGGGAGAATGTGGGCCATCTTGAGACTGAGTGAAGTATTTTGAGGTCCCCAGTGCTCCTTTTAAAGAACATCTGACAAGGGTTGGGTATGGAAAAGTATATAGGGATGTTGTCAGTCCAATAATCTCAAGACAGTTTTTGGTGGTTTCGATCAATCTCCAGAATGTTAGACTGATCTTTGTTATCTGATCAACAAATAGCACCAGAAAGTCCCATAAATTATAGGTCTCTCATTATATCATCTCTTTCTTTGTTTAATCTAATTATTGGGAGGTTAATTAAAAGTGGACAGGTAACTCAGAGAGGTCTGATGAATTTCTGAGAAAGGAATGTCTCTTTTCTACCTTTTCTTATTTCTTCTATTCTACCTCAATACCATGCTGTTTTGAATACTTTAGCTTACAGTAAGTCTTGAAATTACATAGGATGAATCCTCCAATTTTGTTCTTCTTCCTCAGCATTGTGTTGACTGTTCCAGAGTTTTGCCTTTCTCTACACTTAAAATCAGTTTGCCATTACCTACAAAATAGTTTGAAAAGTTTTGTTTGAGAGTGCACAGTACAGATAAGTTGGAAAGAACTGACACCTAAATCATCATGAGTCTTCCAATCCATGAACATAGACTACCTATTTATTTAGATATATGACTTCTTTCACTTTTTCAGTTTATAATTTTCCAAATAGATATTCCATACATATTAGATTTATGTCTAAAAATGTTTATTGTTTTGGTGTTATTGTGAGTGGTACTTATAAATGTTAAATTCCAATTGTTTATTTCTATCACATAGTAAAAGAACTGATGTTTTTATATTGACTCCTGAAAATTTGCTGTACTTACTACTTAGTTCTAGGAATAATCTATGTTTATGCTTTTACGAAGAGGTCTACATAGGCAATTATGCCATCTGATAAAGGAAATTTTTAAATTTTTTTTTAATTTGTGTACCTTTTCTGTCCTTATATTCTTGCATGAGCTAATACTTCTAATACAATGTGGAAAAGAAGTAATGAGAGTGGACATTTTTATCTAATTCTTGATCTAAAAGGGAGAAGCATTTTGTCTTTACCCATGAAATATGACATTAGCAGTAGATTTCTTTGTAATTTTTTTTATTGAATTGAGAGAGTTCCCCTTTATTTGCACAGAGTGTGTATCATTGATGGATATTAGATTTTGTCAAATTTCTTTTCTGTGTCTGTTGACATAATAACGTTTTTTTTTTTTTTTCTTTCTTAGCCTACTGACAAGTGGATTAAATTTATTGAGTTTTAACTGTTGAACCAGCCTTGAGTACTTGGACTAAAACCCACTTGTTCATATTACAATTCTTTTGTACATTTTTATTCAATTTATTGTTGCTTTGTAGAGAGATCGTATGTTCATGAGAGATACTGATCTGTAGTTTTCTTTTCTTTTGATATTTCTATTTGCTTTCAGTGTAATAGTTATGCTCACTTCATAGAAAGTTAGAAAATATTCTCTTTCTGTTTTCTTTTAGAAATTGTGCCAATTCTTATTGGTACTATATCTGCATTATACATTGTACTAGTGTGTTCACTTGAGAAGAATGTGCATTAAGCAGTTGCTAAATGGAGTATTCCATAAATGTCAACTAGTACAGACCATGGATTAGGAGAAAATGTTTGTAAATTACACATTTGATAAAATAGTTTTATTCTGGATATATAAAGCCAGTTTAATAATAAATCAAATATCTAAAATATATAAATTATAAGAATAGACATTTTTCAAATGAAATATATAAATAGTTAATGACCACAAGAAAAGACATATAGGATAATGCTTTTAATATGACCATCAAAAATATTGCAGTAATTCTCCCCTCTCTTGTACTGTATCCAGAAAGCTGTAACAGCCTGTTTATCTGGTCAATAGAATTCTACTTAACTCAAGGAGAAAGCCGGAATGGAATAGCCTTGTCTGGAGTCTCCCTCACCACATTATCGATTTAGTAAGCTAAGGTAACTGAAGGGAAAGCTTTACTTATTTCCCATTTCTCAGAGGTCATAATCATACATTGCCTGATGGGCAGTGTTCTTGTGAACTGTTTCTCCATTTGCTGAATAGTCTGAGTATTTGGGGATTCTTTCAGACAAAAGATAAAATGCATTCCCTGTTGCTCCATCTTAGCTTAAAGTTGAGACCAAATCACATTTAAAACATCAGAAAACACTGTCAATGCAAATAAATCTAAAAGAAGATTTTTTAAAAAGCCAATGCAACAATATTTATAAATACTTTCTCAGGCCATAGCAGTGTGGGAAAGAGATATGTATATATTTATGATGGAGAGAACCAACTACATTTAGGAGAAAGCAAACATAAGAATGAATAATCTGCTCTCATTAACCTAAGAATGGCTTGTACAATGTGTGAAAGTGTATATGTGTATATATGTGTATATATATATACTTTCTAATATATATATTAGAAAATCTACATAGTGTATATGCACTTATACATGATACATTATACTCATATACATATATAATATATATAACTGATATAAAATATTCTCTAAAGAGAATCTACTTATAATTATATATGCATATATAAACAGGTATGTAAAATATTTGTCACATAAATGTATAATCTATATATAATCATATATGCTTAATATATATGTGTGTGTGTTATACACACACATACACACACATATATTTTCTTTAGAGAATCTTTTAGCTCTGAAGCAGAAATCAATATTTGTTACTGGGAGTTTGTGTAGAAAAATTAGTAGGGTAGAAGCCTGAGTTAATTAATTATGAAGTGAGCTAATGTAAAATTAATGAGAATCACTGAACTCATATTAGATATTAAAATATCTAAGGAAGTAAAAGCTCTAAGTGTTCTTCATAATGGTTTACATATAATGTGAAACCTGAGAAATTTCTCATGCTGTTATGTCAACACTTAGATCATATCCCATTTATTCATTGTTGAGTTTATTTTTATTTATTTTAGTCAGATGATGAGTAAGTTTGATGCCTTAAAATCATTTTATTCTTTTCTTATTTGGTCTTTTTAGTTATACATGACAGTAGAATGAGTTTTGGCAAATTATAGATACATAGATTATAACTTATTCAATTTAGGATCTTATTCTTGCGGTTGTACATTATGAAGAGTTACCCTGGTCATGTGTTCAAATACAAAGCTATGAAATTTATATCTAATTAATTATACTGTCATTTTATTCTTTATAAATAAATAAAAATAATTAAATATCTACCCAAAAAAAATTATTAAAAACTTTTGCTACATATTTTTCTTTAATGAATTCTAGTTTGCAACACTCATATAGGTATAATTACAGTTTATTTAATCATTGATCTAAAGTGAGGAAACGTATAGGAAGAGATAGGCGTGATTTTTCAAAATATTTATTCATACTTTTGATACATTTTGACACATTTCAGTAATCTGATTTTAAGGGGGAAAAATGTAGAGTACAGTAATTCCCAGGTTAGAATCTAGCAGTTAAATCATTAGTTTACATTTTCCCCTGAGCAAAATGCAAATAATCTCAGTCATGTTCTCTGTTCATTATCAATTATTCTGAATTAACTTGTGAAAAATAATTACATGATTATTTTTCAAACTATGCTAATTCTGAATAAAAGAGTTGATTTCTAGAATGTTATAGAAAGGAAGCAGTACTCAGAGAATTGAGCCCAATTTCTGTGAAATGCAAGATTAGCATCTCTTGTTAACAATTCATTCATCAGAGAAAAGCAGAGCTGAGCCACAGCTTAACAGGATTTGGTTGCTGCACCAGACCACATATTGTAGAAGTGTCCTTTGTTTTATTGTGCTAATGAAAACTCAATACAATTGAGAATAAACTCTGAATTTAGAGGACTAAAATATTTTTTTAAGATGATGCCCCTCAATTATGGCGAAAATCTCTTAACATAAAATTCTGAGTTGTTGACCCCCACATGTTTTAGAAGGTATATATATAGGAACAAAATGTTGAAATAGCTACAGTGTTTTAAGAAGTGCTTTTGCAACTAAGGAAATACATCACTGAAGCATAGAATTTGAGTCTGCGAGGAGGTGATGAAATGAGCCAAATTTATAACTTTGAAGTTGAAATCTATTATACATATAAGCATTGTTCTGAATTTGTCATCAGTTTTTTATAAAACTTAGATTATTGGTCCTCAGTCCTAAAGATTCTAACTCAGTAGATTTGAAATAGTATGTGAGCATGCCTATTTTAAACAAAATGTTCTGGAGATTATTATGTGTGGATTAGATATAGGATTATAAGGCAAAATAATATATCCCTAGAAAATTAAGAGAATATTTCCACAGCTTTAGGGAAAAGGATTTCTTACACATGACACTAAAAATAAAATGGTAAAATAGGCTTTTTAGATCAAGAAATTTTTATTTAAAAAATCATAAAAATATTAAATCCAACAAATCAGAAAAGATATTTGCAACACTAAACAATATACAATATACTAGCATCACATATATTAAAAAACACCAACAAACCATAGAAAATAGTTCACTCGCAAGCAAAATGAGTAAAAACTTGAAAAGTTCTTCACAAAAGGAAGTCCAAATAACTAATGCACTTTTTTTTTTTGGTACTGGGGATTCAACTCAGGGGTACTCGACCACTGAGCCACATCCCCAGCCATATTTTGTGTTTTATTTAGAGACAGGGTCTCACTGAGTTGCTTAGTATCTCGCCATTGCTCACGCTGGCTTTGAACTCGCAATTCTCGAGTCTCAGCCTCCCAAAGTGCTGGGATTACAGGCTTGCGACACGTGCCCAGCTGACTAGTGCACATTTTACAAGATGAATGTCTTTATTCATAATTAGAAAAATATGAATTAGACCAGATAGATTGCACCTAATAGAGGAAAAAGTAGGCCCAAACTTTTATCACATCAGATTAGGCCTGACTTCCTTAACAAGACTCCTAAAGTGCAAGAAATAAAATCAAAAATCAATAAATGGAAGCTGGGCGCAGTGGCACAAGCCTGTAATCCCAGCACTTAGGGAGGCTGAGACAGGACAATTGCGAGTTCAAAGCCAGCCTCAGCAATGGTGAGGCACTAAGCAACTCAGTGAGACCCTGTCTCTACATAAAACACAAAATAGGGCTGGGGATGTGGCTCAGTGGTCGAGTGGCCCTGAATTCAATCCCCAGTACCCCCCCCAAAATCAATAAATGGATAGATTCAAACTAAAAAGTTTCTCAGCAAAAGAAACAATCAATGAGGTGAACAGAGAGCCTATAGTCTGGGAGCAAATTTTTGCCACATGCACATCAGATAGAGCACTAATCTCCAGGATATATAAAGAACACAAAAATCTTAACACCAAAAAAACAAACAACCCAATCAATAAATGGGCTAAGGAGCTGATCAGAAATTTCTCAGAAGAATATATACAATCAATCAACAAATATATGAAAAAATGTTCAACATCTCTAGCCATTAGAGAAATGCAAATCAAAACTACTCTAAGATTTCATCTCATTCCAGTCAGAATGGCAGTTATCAAGAATACAAGTGCTGACGAGGATGTGGGGGAAAAGGCACAGTCAAACATTGCTGATGGGACTGAAAATTAGTGCAACCAATCTGGAAAGCAGTATGAAGATTTCCTAAAAAACTTGAAATGGTACCACCATTTGACCCAGCTATCCCACTCCTCAATCTATACTCTAAAGACTTAAAAACAGCATACTACAGTGACTCAGCCACTTCAATGTTTATAGCAGCTGAATTCACAATAGCTAAACTGTGGAACCAACCTAGATGCCCTTTAATAGATGAATGGATAAAGGAATTGTGGTATATATACACAATGGAATATTACTCAGCAATAAAAGAATAAAATTATGGCATTTACAGGTAAATGGATGGAGCTGGAGAACATCATGCTAAGTGAAGTAAGCCAGCCTCAAAAAACCAAAGGCCGAATGCTTTCTAATTAGTGAATGCTGATACATAATGGAGGTGGGGTGGGGAGCATGGGAGAAATGGAGGAACTTTGGATAGGGCAAAGGGGATGGAGGGGAAGGGAGGGGGCATGTGGGGAAAAAAGATGGTGGAATGAGATGGACATCACTACCCTAGGTACATGTATGAAGACATGAGTGGTGTGACTCTACCTTGTTTACAACAAGAGAAATGGAAAATTGTGCTCCATAAGTGTACTATGACTTGAAATGCATTCTGCCATCTTAAAAAATAAAAATAAATCATTTTTTAAAAAAAGAAAAATATGAAAAATTTTACCAACAAGTGATAGCATTAAATACCTTTAGATTGGCACAGTTTAAAACATCCTGATAATACCAAATGTCAATGGCATTGTGAAGCAATAGGAACAATGGACCATCATAGTGAGACTATACAATCATTTCTAAGGACAGTTTAATATTACCTAGTAAAGTCATAGAGAAGCATTCTCAAGAAATACGCAATTCTACTTTTCAGTTTTTCCCCAGAAATGCTACAGGATGACTAGTGATTATATTTACCAGGATACACACATAAGAACATTCATTGTAGTTGTTTTTTAAAGCCCTGAACAATAGGAAACACCTGATTTGTCTATAAAAAGGCAGCTAGAAAACTACTGGAGTAATTGAAATTAATGATATATCCAACTACCTGTGATATGGTTGGATCTCATAAACAAAATAACCATGTGAAAGATGAAAGCTACTGTATAGACAAATGAATGACAGATCAATAGATACATAATAAATGCAGCCATAATATATAAGGAATAAAGTTAAAAATAAATCATTTAAGAGTTAAGTGGCTAAGGAAGATAAGTAGAGGAAAGGGGCCAAGTGGTCAGAGGTGGGCAGCAAGGAGGATAAATGCTGATTAGTGATATTGGCCAGATCATGTTGTTATATTTTGTGAATGTATGAATATGTAACAATAAATTCTATCAAAATGTAAAACTATAATAAGTAAAACTATAACCAATAAAAATGCTGAAAAACATAAAATAAAAAAATCAAGTGACCAAATCTAAAAAAAAAAGGCAAAATAAACAAAAACTATGGAAATTAGAATAAAATTCAGAGGAGTGATATATATGAGAGGAGGCAGAGTTTAAGGAACATATATTAAATCATGTTGAACTACTTTAGCAGTTAATTCTGATTTTATTTTTCCTTAATAAATTACCTTAATATATTGTGTAATTGAACTGGAAAGAGGGTTCATACATAAACCAACATAAAAGTAGGAGTTAATAATAATTATATTATTTAATATTATTTAATATAAATGTGGGGAGGAGGAGTTAGTTTTCCTACTGAAAACTAAAAATTTTTTAAAACGTTTATTTTATGCTTAAAATTTAAGCTTTAATTTTTTAAATGCAATAATTCTTAGAGTGAGGTAAAAAAAAATGGTGAGATTTTTATGAAGTCATTATTTTTCCACAAAATATTTTAGCACAACTGTACCTTGTTTTTGACTTAATTCTTCATCTACGAAACATGTTTCATTCTTTGATTCTCCTTTTGATTTTCTATTTTTGAATTGAACTTCATCAGTGAATAATTTTGTTTCTACTGCTTTTAATCTTTATTGCTTTCTTAAGGGTATATCATCTGCCATAACTCTGTAAATGAAAGTTTGGAGTATAAGAACCTTCAGAATGATAGCATGTTAAAGCAGAAGATATTGTAACAGTTTTTAAGTGATTCTCACAGTTCTCATGTGATGTTGTCCAGATAGACAGTATTATTTCCACTTGATACTAATTTGAAAAACTTATTTGTTCCAAGTCACAGAGTTACTGACAGAGTTTAAGAAGCATACATTAAATCATGTTGAACTACTTTAGCAGTTAATTCTGATTTTATTTTTATTTTATTGGTAATCAAATCCTTCTTGTGTCAGTTGTTTTATCTAATGTATTATGCTGCCCCCAAGTGACATCAACTTATATTTGCCAGTACCTGTAACAACTATTTCCCCTTCCTTGGGGATTTAAGATTAAAGACCTACTTACTTCTCCATCATTGAAGTGATTTTTTTTGCCCCCTGGCAGGCAATGGTGAACACTAGCCCTCTTCAGTGCATATGTTGGTAAGAGGTACAGATATTAAGATCCTAGTGAAGACTAAATGGGATGATGGTGTTTAAGGAGAACCTGAAAATCTTCCTATTTTCAGAAGTGTGGTCATCTATGGATCTTCATAACTGAGATCAGATAAAAAACTTTAAAGGCAAATGACAGCATACATTTAAAATGACAGAGATTTCCAAAGATTTGCTTATCCTTTCAATTCTCATTAAAATATCCTTCAGTACATATTACTTGAAGAAATTCCAGAATGGTATCCTAAATTATAAAATGTTATGTGTCAGAATATGGAAGAAATTCCTACAGCTATATTAATTGATATATTTAAATTGATTAAAACATTTTCTAGTGGTCAATAGGAATTCTACTATCTGTAGGGGATTAAAAAAATAACTTTGACCTCTTCTAATGACAGTCTCTAAAAATAGGCACTGAGAACAGAAGAAGCAAAGCCTAGTTGATAAAAACCATGTTAATTTAAGAAACTGCCAGGAACAGTTCCTGTACCAGGAACAGTACAGGCAAACAGAAAGATCCTCTGCTTGAGGTGAGGATTCCTTTCACTGGTGCACACTGGCTGCAACACAACTCTATAGATGGGAAAAAAGAAGCTGTAGAATTTTATTGTAACTAAGGTTAGAGGATAGCCCACACCTTCATCTAGAGGGCTGGTATTACAAGCTCAGCAAAAAGCCCTATTGCATCATTTTTGGTTTGGAAAATCGGCCTTCTTAGAGTCCTACAACAGCAGTAATACAAGGGTTGGACCTGTTGCCCCACATGTCTTCCTGTACTCTAGGTTGAGTGGGTTTCATGGTCCTTTTTCACGGGCTCCAGAGTTTATACATTGGGTAAGGATTAACAGTATTTGGCAATACTGACAGGAACTAGAAATTGTAATATCACTATATGACCAGTCTACCCTCTAGTTTTATATTACAGATCTCTGTCCTGAAAGTTGCCAGATCTTTAATGAACATGCCTAGAAATCAAGGACTATCCCTTTAGATTTAATGCTCTCCTGTTCTATGTCAGGCTATATCTCCACTCAAGGATAAGAAGACAAAGATATGCATTTTGTAAACACACTCTTCTGTGCAAAAGAGAAATAACGTTAGGAGACAAAACAGAAGAAATGTAATCTGAAATCTTATTCCGGCTAACTCTTCAAATTTGCAAATACAGTGAACAAGAAGTGTTCATAATAGTTGAGATAACAAGAATAAACAACAAATATTTCAAAGATAATTCTGAAAGGAATAAGTGAACTAAAAATTCTCATCATATGTTAAACATTTGTTAAAACAATTTATACAATGCAAATCTGAATGAACAGATAAATGAAACCAAATAAGGAATCTATAAATATATAATTTCATGTGAAAGTATTAAGTGTTCTTTAACTATGGCATAGCAAATTAATGGAAAATGAACATATTACTCAGTAAATGTATTGAGCTGAGTGGAAATTCTAAGGAATATATCATACACCAAAATAAAATATGTATGTGTGTATGAATCTAAGTGAACACAATGAATACAGATGAAGGACAGATGAAGCAAGGCACCAAAGATAGCAGAAAACAGTTTTATTTGATTGTAGTTGGTTCAGAGGGTAAAGCTTTTGCTGTAATAAATTAATCCCCCTAAACCCTGAGTTCAGGCAATTTCAGAACTTTATACCCAGCGTGTAAGGGGAGGGGCTCAGAAGTTCACAGTCTGCAGAAGTTCACACAAAAGCACCTTTTTCTTTTACTGTTCTGGGCAAGTTAATCCTTCAAGGACAGAGCCTGAGAAGGAGAGAGCTTCTTCTCACCCCCACGCCAGCTGTTACCTTGGAGCTGGACCTGTCTTTCCTACCATACTTTGCATTTGCGAACACATTTTTATAACCTATTATATTGTTACTATACTAGATAGTCCATAAGTGTTTGTGAAAAAACTAATAAAGGGGCATTCAGCACCGGGAGTGCTAATTTCTTCCAGGCCAATGGCCAAGTAAGATAGGGCAACAGGAAATAGGAAGTTTAACTACATTAAGCTCTTTTGTAGAGACTCTTTTGTTGATAGTCCTAAGATCAATTATGATGAAGATTTCTGAAGAAGCTTAATTAAGATCTTCTATGGAGGAGAGGGTGCCACTACACCAGGAAAGCAGATTTGTAGTGGGGAAAAATTATTTGTTTAATTTTAACATATTTAGCTCTCTAAATGAAATTCCCAAAATTTAAAAAAATAAAAATGTTTTTCACAACTATTTCAAAAAATGAACACATCTATTATACAAAGAACTAAAATAGGATACAAAGAGGCTCTCACCGTTACACAGCCACTCATTGCTTGCTAAGGTTCATTTTGACCAGCCTGGATGTCCAAGAAACTGCTCTTTTTGTCTATCGCCGCTCCATTATATCCCTCTCAAAAACATATTTAGTAAAGATTTTTCTTTAAACTTAATGTTCTTTTTTTCTATTTGAACATTTCCCTCTTGGAACTTGAACACGTGATTTTGACAATTTAACAGATTTATACAAAATAATGTGAGCAAGTTATTCATAAAAAGAAATATAAATAATAATTCAATATATGAGATTTTGCTCAACCAAATCATAAATCAAATGAACTAAAATCATTGTTACAATGAATGTGTTATGCCCAGATCACAGGGACCCCAAAGACTACCAGGGAGACCGAGGAACATATTGAAAAGCAAAGAGCCTTTATTCAGGCTTAAGCTCAGACTCTCAGTTTACCGACGCAGCCTGTCGAGCGGAGAGCCCAGAACAATAGCTGAGCAGGGTTTTTATAGGGGATGGTCACAGTGGACATGACATATGCACCGTGTCATTACACAAGCACCAATTACAATCGTACAGCACCTATGGTGACAATATTGACCATTCAGAATCTGGGGGGTGCTCGTTACATTGGGACCCAATCATGACTTTTGAGAATCTTTTGAAACTGACCAATTATGAGGTGAGTTTAAAGGGCCCACGTGGGGTTTGGGCAAGCAGCGAGTGATTGGCTAGTTT
>PVHX01017366.1:0-40313 GCA_004024805.1 Geosciurus inauris | reverse complement strand
TGTTTTTTTTCTGTTATGTTTGATAACATGTATTTAAATGCAACTTTTGAGAAAAATAAATAAAAATTAAAATTAAAAAAAAAAAAGATAGTTATAGGCATGGAAAGATGTTTTGGTCAGGAAAGATAAAAGAAAAAAGGAAAAAGTTTTAGATGAGAAAAGATATCATATAGTAAGGTTTTTTTGTTTTTGTTTTTTTTCCCCCAAAATAAATGACTGGATTATTCCCAGACGGCAAAAGACAGGACAAAATCTAAGATGTAAATAAGTTGCAGAATGTATAAGTGAGTTGCAAAGATTGTTCATTTGTGATTAAGTTGGCTATAACTTCAAAGGCTTTCTAGGATCACAAATTTAATACAATAATGTAAATCAGAATTTAATTCTCTGTAATTAAAGGAATGAAGTTTTCTGCTCTTGTGAACATTTACCAAAAACAAAAACAAAAGCAAAAACAAAGCTCGTTTAAGAAATAAAAATTTTATGTTTTGTCATGACAATATCTTGTGATTACTTAAAAATCTAAGTCTCAGCAAAGTCGAGTTATTCAAATATTTTACAACTTTTAAGTGGCCATTTTCAAGTATTATTTTAGGTTATGCTACTATGTTTAACATCATATATGATACTAGAGATGTATGCATATCTGAGGACTAATGATGCTTTGTATCAAAGCTTTTTAAAAGTATTATGCAGAAGTATGGTAAAATTAAAGGTTTATAGGTCTAATACATATGATACAATGAATAAGTGCTCCTTTATATACATTATATCTGTACCTTAACATATAAACTGTTCAATGATAATCTTAAAATGTTCTACTTTTTATATGTAGTGCCATTAAGACAATTTTTTTAAAAGTCCCTGATATTTAAAACCTAACATATATTTGTTTGCTCTGACTAAATAAGCAATTCACTATTATATAAATTAGATGCACTTTTATGTTAGGCAATAAATCATTAACACTATTTCCTAAACTTATGTCTAAAGTTAGTCTCTGATTTTTGTTAAAGATGTTAACTTGTATAGACCTATAATTATAGTTATCTTACCAAGTCATGGATTACAAATTTCCCTTTAAAAGTTAATATAGAAAGGGTTTCAATGTAACTGTGATGCTAATTGTCATGGCTTTTGTATGTTAAAAAATATGTTTCCCAAGCAGACAGGCCAATTTTTTTTTTTTGGTACTGGAGATTGAACTCAGGGGCGGGCACTCGACCACTAAGCCAAATCCCCAGCCCTATTTTGTGTTTTATGTAGAGACAGGGTCTCACTGAGTTGCTTAGCTCCTCGCAGTTGCTGAGGCTGGCTTTGAACTTGCAATTATCCTGTCTCATCCTCCCTAAGTGCTGGGATTACAGGCTTGTGCCACCGCTCCCAGCTAAGCAGACAAATCTCTGGTGCAAAAGCTAAAAACAAAAACAAAAGCAAAAAAACTTTTTCCAATCTTAAGTCCTCCAAACTTAAAATATTAACAACAGTAGCCTTTATTAGTTTATATTTTTATGTTCCTAATTGTATTATGACCATCATCATTAAACAAAAATACTTAAATTTGCCCAAACACTTGGCATCCCAAACCATGCTGGTCTGATGACTAAAAGATTGGCCATTGATAATCCAAATAAGTATAAAACTATTAATAATGATCTATAGAGTTAAATTTAAATGCAGGTTAATTTATACTATATAATATTTCCAGAATTAGCCAATATTTTGGCCTTTGCCCTCCAAGTTCAAATAGTACCCAGGGAATGAAGGGACTCTTCTATAGGCCTTACAACTCTGATAAGTCACCCAATTTCCTGATCAGGGAATTCTATAAGAGACTAGGAGCCACCACTACATATTCTAAAAAAAGTAAGATCATTAGAGAGGGCAATGTCCCTAATGTTTCCATAGAAAGTCATGGGGTCTGTAGGTCCCTGATGCATCTTAGTAGATGGCAAAAATGGTAGAGGAAAATAACTAAAGAAGCCAAGAGATTCCTCACAAAGTCCCGAAAAGAGAACCCTTGGGGAGTCTTGACTGACCTTAATAAAAAATACTTAAAAATACACATATTTGCCCAACATAGGGCTACCTGCTTAGTCTTCTATATGAATTAGGGAGGTATAACTAGAGGCAAGTATTCTATTATGGGGATAAAAATAAAGACATATTCATGAAGCCATCAATCCTCCACATACTTTATTTAATTAGATATATTCTAATTTTGGCTACCGCTTATATTCTACTTTGTAACTGATAACAGTACTTCTAATTTGGGGATTATGGGATAGATAGGCTATAGTACTGGCTGCAAAACTCCTGTTCAGAGGAATCTTTATATATTGCTACAAAATTAAATCTGTTCCTTTTGAGGTTTTACGGTCTAGGACCACATTCTACCTTTTCAAAAAGGAAGTAAAATAATCTATTTGTATGAGCCACCAGAGGATCTACAAGTCCTGGCCAAACAATTTAAAGTGTACAAGCAAGTTTCCCTATATACTCTATATCAAAAATCTTCTTTCTTTCCCTTCTTGTGAGATTTTATTTTTGACTTTCAGAAATACTTTATCTGGAGCCAATCACATAGCAAGGGATCTGCTTTCTCTTGGCAATACTAATAGTCCTCTTAATCTTTATTTTCTTAGATGTGCAACCTGGTACTACTATAAAGCAATGCATATATCAAAAGTAACAGTATTAAATGTTTCTTGCCTATCATCTCCTGGCATTCACAATTATCAACTGCCATGTTCCTACTCCTACTTTTGGGCCCTTGCCTTCTTAATGCTGTGGAAAAATTTGTGTAGTACAGATTGCAACGTTAAGAGATGGCAAAAAAATAAATAAATTCCAATCCACCCTGCAACTGAGACCAATGCCTCCATATGTCTTTCATATCAGTGAGAATAAAATTTTTGATCCTTAGTTAGGCAGAGTCCTCACTCTTTGTCGGTCTGAGATAGCCATAGAAGATGTATGTTCACACCTTACCAACTGTTGAGATCAAGGAATCAAAGTCTCCAGGGGAGAAATAAGGTAATAGGATAGAAGAAATAAGAAGAAGGTAGAAAGGAGACAAGAAGGAAGGACAAAAAAAATAGGATTTTAATTCAGAATTTTCACGAATTTTTCTGGCCTATTACCTCCAATGCCTGTATCTTTTTTCGAGCATGTTACTCCCAATTTCCTGAGACATTTGTAAATCTCCATATCCACTCTTAATTAACCCCCCAGTAATTAGATTCAGCAAGAAGAGATAAAATATTAAGATTAACCTATAATCTGGGGGACTTTTAGATCAAGTAACACAACCACAATAGCCTAAGGATCAAAAGATTGAATCCATCAGAAATCACTTTGAGATAACTGGACTGATATCATTCCTACATACGCTTCTAAACCTGTCCCTCACCAAGTTTCCTTTGAAGGAAGAGCTAGGAACTCCAAAATGTGACTCTCACTCTCTTTCATTCTCTCTCGTATGTGTATTCCTTGCTTTACCCGCAAAGGTGTCTCTCTCTTGAGATTTCCTCCATTCTTCCTTAAATTTGTATCTACTTTTCTAAATAAACCTCTGTCTATGTTTTTAACTGATGTGTGCTGGAATTATTTTCTGTAATGTATGCCAAGAACCCTGTTAGTACTGCGTTGAGGTCTTCCTCTCTCTGGGAACTCCTCAGACCCTTCTCCAGTAACAATGGGAAATACTTTTAGCACATTTGGACTTCTGCTTCACTTCCCTAAGGACAACTTTTCCCAGCTCATTTCACTTTGTATTAGGAATACATTTAATAATTGGAGTTTTATATTCGGTCTTTTCAAATAATATGATAACCCACATACATAGACCTAAATTTACTGATTTCACTCATTCTACTTATACTAATTAACATGAGTGTTTTTCCCTCCAACGAAATAAATCTGTTTTCGATCAATACATCCAGTATAACAGCAAACTTATCTTACCTAATGCTTCTACCTTGGAAGGTGGGAATAATAGACATGCTCTTTAGATTAAGTGAAGTCCTAAGATTAATGTACAATTTGGTTATGGAGGAGGGTAGAAATAACCTTGATTGTTATCTTTTTAGTTCAGTTATTACAACTGATACATAAAATGATAAAAATTGGATTTTCAGATGACATGATCCACACACAAACACATGTAGACATACATGTGTCCCCAAAGACTTCACCAAAACAAATTAGAACCAACAAGTAAATTTAGCAAAGTCACAGGATACAAAAATCAAACAAGCAGTAAGATTTTTTTTAAATATTTTGTTTAGTTGTAGATGGACACAATATCTTTATTTATTTTATGTGGTGCTGAGGATCAAACCCAGTGCCCCACGCCTGCGAGGCAAGCGCTCAACCACTGAGCCATAACCCCAGCCCCCAGTAAGATTTTTGTATATAAATAGAGAATGATCTGAAATACAGATCAAAAAAGAAATCCATTTGTAATAGCTAAAATATTAGAATATCTAGGAATAAATTTAATCCAAAATGTAAATATAATCTCTAATAAAAATTATAAAACATTAAGGAAATTGAAGAAGATACAAAAATAACAGAAAGACAAACTTTTTTTACAGATTGGAAAAATCAATATTGTTAAAATGTCCACACTGCTCCAAACAATACTCATAGTCAATGCAATCTTCATAAGAAAACTGATGTCATTCTGCAAAGAACTACAAAAAAAAATTCTGAAATGTTATATATATATACATATTATATATAAATATATATATAATTATATATACATAAATAACCAAAAATGACCACAATTAGCCAAAATTATTTCAAATGAACAAAGCAGAATGCATTACACTAGTAACTTCAAAATACAACACAAGACTCTGGTATGATAAACCTATTGCAAGGCTGTGGTTGTAGCTCAATGGAAGATCACTTGCCTAGCGTATGTGAGGAATTGGGTTTTATTCTCAATACCACATAAAAAATAAATAAATATATAAAGGTATAATGTCCATCTATAACTAAATATATTTTTTAAAAAAGAGAAAAGTTCTTTATTTAAAAAAATATTGGTATTGGCATAAATGAAGACACACAGACAAACGAACAAAACAGAAATCTTAGAAGTAAACCCATATGTCTAGAGCCCACTGGTTTTTAACAAAGGTCCTAAGAATGTTCATTGGATAAAAGATTGCCCTTTCAGTAAATGGTCCTGGGAAAGTTAGTTATCCACATGCAGAAAAATGAACTTAAAGTCTCATCTCTCACTAGTTATAAAAATTAATTCAAAATGGGTTAAAGACTTAAATGTAAGACATGAAACTACGACAAGAAAATATAAGGAAAATTCTTTAGGACATTGGAATGGTCATGGATATTTTGAAGAAAACCTAAAAAGGTCAGAAACAAAAGCAAAAATTGAAAAATAGAATTGGAACAAACTAAAAGCTTTTCTGAGAGCTAATATTTACAAACTATATATCTAACAAGGATTTGATACCCAGAATGTATAAGAAACTGAAAAAACTCAATAGCAATAATAATGATAATCTGATTAAACAATGAGAGATTAACCTAAGTAGACATTATTCAAAGGCTTTGCTTGACATGTAAAGAAAATAGAGAAAACTGAACATATAGAAGAAAGTACATTTGCAATTCAGTGGTCAATATAAGCTATTACTAAGACATTCTACTTATTTTATAGTATTTGACATTTCTTAAAGTATTTATATTACTTACACCCATATTAGTGTACATGTTTTCAGGTATGTAATTATTCATAAAATACAGGTTAAATAGACCCAAATGTAAATACCAACTGTGTTTATTAGTAAGAAGTATTAAATAATATCTTAATTGCCTTTTAATTTCTCTAGTTTTCACATTTTTAAAACAAGTATATTTCATAGAAAAAGTTATTTTAAAAATCACTGTATAAATTCACATATCTCTAAGATTGTACTTAATTAAACATATGAACAATACTGTTGGTAAATAAGATCATGTGTTATTCCCTAATTTCCATATCTTTTGCACACTCTAGATTTCTACATGTATCCTTTTACAATGAAAAATATATACTTAATTACAAAAGATGAGACAAAGCATAGTCCAGTACTCAGGATTCTCTGAGCTATAGCTATTGCATATCATGAAGCTCAGAGGCTAAGCATTTATAGAATCCTTTGGGAATTTATATGTCTCAGCCATATTTTTTTAATTCTAATAGAAATTCCTTGGCACTTCTGAAAAAAATCAAAGATTCTCTGTCTTTAATTTTTTTTATTGATAATTTTTTTCCTATTTCTGTTGCTCCACTATATTTTCTGTATCCTTTTTAAATGGTTTAAAAGGAAATGTATTAATGAAGACATTTAGTGGAATTTTTTTTAAAACATAAAGTATTTTGATTCACTTCAACTAAAGCTAAAAGACTACAATATGTTTTAAGTATAATAAATATTTTTCATGGTTGATATCTTTGATTTTCACTTTGAAACCCGAAATACACGTTTGTCTCATGATTCAGATAAGCGATTACCCCTTCAACACCCACGAAATGACAACTCACCAGAAAAACTGATGCTTTTAAATATGATTATCTTCCAAGTACTCCAGCTATCAATAATCTTCCTTCAAATCCTGTCTAGCTATTATTTAATAATTCTTGAGGAAGAGTAAATTTTACATTTCATCTTCCACTAAATATGTAATAGATTATTGTAAGAGGAAACTTTCACATTGAAACTGATGGTGAATCATTGTCTACTCAGTGTCCTTGCACGAAAAAGCAATGTGAAGATGTTATTTCTTATCTGCCCCTAATGACATAGTTATTTACTTTTGTCATTTTTTGACTCTGTGATGTTATTTGTACTTTTCCATTATTCATTCTTTGAAAAACAAACAATGCTTTCAAATACACATTTTAAAAGAAATTGATAACAATATATCAGTATATTATGTGTTTTGATTTTACCATTTTAAAAGAAAATGTCATTCTCTCATCACACTTGAATCCATTCATTTGACCCACACTAAGAGACTTGATCAAACTCTATTGTAGCTTCTATCAGCTCAAGGCCATGACCTAGGATCATTCCAGACCCCTTAAAATGACAGCCCGTAAAAATGCAATGTCTTTTAAAAGAACTTACGATTTGTTCCAGCTGAAACATGACCATAGGGCCTGACCTCCCTTTTCATAGAGAATTTATTTTAGGAAACTTACAAGAATTAATCTTTTCTCTGTCCTTTGAATTGCAAACTTACAACCCAAAAATGTCTTCTGAAGGACGTGGGGTGCATATCTTTGAAATATATGGGCCCCTGTATCCCAGTCTCTGTGGAAGGAAAGGACTTAAGTTTGATAAATGCTACTTAATAAAATTAGATAACTTAATTACCTTGTCAACCACTTTCACTCCAGTACTTTTCCATGAATACACCACAACATTTATAAAAAGTCTTTTACCTACAAGGTGCAGTGGTGGTGTATGCCTATAATTCCAGGGGCTTGGGAGGCTGAAGTAGGAGGATCCTGAGTTCAAACCAGCCTCAGTGGGCTGGGGGTATAGCTCAATTGGTAGAGTGCTTGCTTCGCATGTACATATCCCTGGGTTCAATCCCTAGCACCATTAAAAAAAAAAAAGGCAAAGCCAGCCAGCCTCAGCAAAAGTGAGGCGCTAAGCAACTAAGGAAGACACTGTCTCTAAATAAAATACAAAATAGTGCTGGGGATGTGGCTCAATGGTTAAGTAGCCCTGAATTCCATCCCAGGTATAAAAAAAAAAAAAAAAAAAAAAAGGTCCCATACCGTTTGTTTCAGTGGTATAGAGCTCAGTTTGTACCAGTCTTTCTACTTTAGTTGCCTACATAAAATTGATCCTTCCACTTTCAACTTTTGTCTAGCTATGTTACTCTTTGACATATCATAAAATAAAAACTCGAGACTGACTAAATTTATTGAGATTTATTTAAACAAAGAATAATTCATGAATGAAGCAGCATTAAAACTAGCAGTTTGAGAGCTCCATCCAACATCAAATGCAGAGAGTTTTAGTCTACTGAATGTAGCAATAAAGTAGAAAAATCACCTGACTGGTAAGAGCTAGATATTTGCCTTATTTGGATATTGTCTTACCAGTTAATTGCCTTTCATTGACTGAGGCGTGGCTATTTGTCACTAATGCAAACCTATTTGTTACAAAAAATATACTCCTAAATTTGACCATGGTTTGTTATACTGGAACTCAAAGTAAGCAGGTAGTCTCAGGTTAAGAGCATCTTCCTAACATATTTAACACATTATTATGGTAATATATGTACCTTAGCCCACTTGGGTTGCTCATAAAATACCATAACCTGTGTGGCGTAGAAAAAAGAGAAAGTCTACAAGTAGAAATGATGTCCCATAAAGAAGAATCATTCGATCTCCTGTATTTGTTTTTCCAGTAAAAAAATCCTTTAACTTCTGCTACATTTGTTATTGTTTTATTGTTACATAGAAACACAAATGTACAAGCTTGATAATGTACCTAACAGCTTTTACTAAAGAAGATTAAATTTATAACATAAAGAATAACATCAAAATCACAAAAGTATTTTTAAAGTTTCTCTTAAGTAATTTATTACAAAAGATGGAAAATGTTTTGTTCCTTAACTAGTTCTAAAAACACAATGAACTTATTTAACATATAGGAGAAATAATTTAAAGTAAATTCATCCATTGAAATTCTACTCTGGAGAGATACAAAACGTGATGAAGTAACTGAAGATGGAGAAGGCTACATAAAATAGGGAAAATCATTTTTTATAAAAATAAGACTTTAAATACTGTAGGACTGTCCCTACAGGAAAATTAACTTAAACTTCTCTCTCAATGGTTGTGAATACAAGAATTGAGGTTGTATATTATAAGAAATAGGCTCAACATTTTGAAAGAAAGAATATCAACTCTCTGAATGTGGAATCTACTACCACGTCCTTATGAGATTTCTCCTGATTCTGATGTTTCTGCAAGTTTTCTGAGTAACCACAAAATTAATCATATAACAGCTTTGGAACCTACTATCATTATGAAAATCCAAGATAATAAAATCTTCCTTTTTCTCAGATATACTTACTTATATTCCAGTGTAATTTACCTAACTTATTTTAGAAGAGTATGGCAAGTTGGTTTGCCAGAAGGCCTTTTAAAATTAACTATTTGTTAGGGTTTAGTTTTCTTTCTCTGAGACCTACTCCAGTGTATAGCATCCACTTGGGCCTGCTTCATGTGATTCCTATAGAACTTGAGTGTAAAAAGAACTGAGGTAACTCAATTATGCTTGAGTAATATATAATCTAAACCCATTTTGGTTAATTCCCTGACTTTTGATTCAATTAATGAATCAATTTCTTATGGTTTAGATGTGAGGTGACCCCCAAAAGCTCATGTGTGAGATAATGCAAAAGTTTAGAGGTGAAATGATTGGGTTATAAAAGCCTTAGCCATAATGAGTGCATTAATCCACTGATAGGAATTAACTGGGTGGTAATGTAGGCTGGTAGGGTGTGCCTCAAGGCAGCAAGTCATGGGGGTAGGCCTTTGGAGTACATATCTTGTCCATGATGGGAGGAGCAGTTTCTCTGCTTTCTGATTGTCATGTCCTGCGCTACTTTCTTGTCCCACATTATTCTGCCTCAATTTGACCCCAGAGCAATAGAGCTGGCTGTTTATGGACTGAGACCTTTGAAATCATTATTGCTTCACAAACTTTTTCTCTGCTTAAATTGTTCTTGTCAGGTCTTTTCATCACAGTAACAAAAATGCTGACTAAATCACAAGTTAAAGAAGCCTATTGGATTTCTGGTATTTTGCAAGTCAGACCTATGGGGATAGATATTCAGCTGCAAACACTGAATTTAAAACAATGAAATGCCAAAGAGACTTCAGAAGTCAACAATGATGTCACAGCCACCAGAGTTCCAGAGGCCATAGGGCTGGAACAGTGACAGGATGTAATTATCTCCTTATCACTTTGAAATGGATCTGGACTACTGCTCAATATTAAGAGATAGGACTCTAGTAGAGCGCTGTGGCACACGCCTGTGATCCCAGTACTTTGGGAGGTTGAAACAGGAGACTCATGAGTTCAAAGCCAGCCTCAGCAACAGCGAGGCAATAAGCAACTCAGTGAGACCCTGTCTGTAAATAAAACATAAAATAGGGCTGAGGATGTGGCTCAGTTGTCGAATGCCCCTGAGTTCAATCCTTGGTACAAAAAAAAAGTTACTCAATCTTTGTAGCACAGAAGTCAGAGATATACAAGGGGACCTAGAGAACAAAACATGGAGCAAAAGATTATTCTTAAGCATTGAAATTCAATAGCATTCACCCTGCTAAATACTGGACTTGCTTGGAACCTGTGATGATCTTCTTTCTGAATTCCCCTCTGGGAATGAGAATATTAATCATTTGCCTGTCCCACCATTGTATATTAGAATTAACTAATTTGTCATCTAATTTCACAGGTTCATGACTAGAAAGAAATTTTGCCTCAGGATTAAAAAAAAATGACCCTAATCTTATTCATACCTGACTTAGATAATACTTAGGTGAGAACTTGGATATAGAGTTGACATTGGACTGGGTTGAGAATTTTTGGTTTGATTCTATAGGTGAATATTTTTTTATACACAAGAGAATGACATAAAATTTTGGAAGCCAGAGAGCAGAGAGCTATGAACTAATTTTTCTTCCATACAAAATTCATAATTTGAAGCCTTAACTCCTAGTACGTTAGAATGTGACTATATTGGAGACAAGGACTTTAAAGTGCAGATTGATTTAAAATTAACTTATCAGAGTGGGCGGTAATACAATTTGTCTGATGTTCTTATGAAAGGAGATTAGGATATTGACATGCTCAGAGGAAAGACTATGTGAAGATACAGGGATGGGACAACCATTAAACAGAGTGGGCTTAGAAGAAACAACCATGCTTATACCTTGATTCAGACATCCAACCTCCAGAAAACACATTTTTGTATTTCACCCACTCAGTTTGTGGTTGCATGGATCATTGCAGCCCTAGCAAAATAATACAATATAAGTAAGCTTGAGAGTTCAAAAACTGTCATATGTCAAAGGGTCAGTAAAACATTCTTGGGCTGGAGGTATGGCTCAGTTGGTAGAGTGCTTGACTTGCATGTACAAGGCCATGGATTCAATCCCTAGAACCACAAAAAAAAAAAAAAAAATAGGTGCACATAGTTTGCTTCATTTCGTGAGAAATCAAAAAATTGGACTAGGGACTTCTGCACATTGGGTAAGAAAATACTTATACTGAATTTGGTAGGAAAAGTCATGACATAGTCTCACCATAAATCCCATCCCTGACAGGACATAGAATGGGAACTGTATAATCCTCCCATCTCCCAGCATCTTGGTGGCTCCCTAAGGGACAGAAGATTTTTTAACCACATATATAGCACTGTATACTTCCCAGCTGCTACTTGAGGATCTGGCTCCTGATAGGCCTGTATCTGAGAACAGTGAGCTTGGCAGTCACTAACCCCCATCCCACTTCTACCCAGGACCATGGAGAACAAACTGTTAAGAATGGGAGAGTAGACACACTGAGGACTATTCTCTTTGCTCATCACAAAGTAAGCAGACATCAAAGCCCAGCTACCAACTTATGTATGCCTAGAAGGGGTCGAACTGCACATATGATGTCCCAACTTTTCTAATTTTCATATCTGTCTGAGAGCTGATGTGGTGGATAATAAGTAGTTCTCTGGGAGGTTTAATTTGTATTTGGGCACTCTCTGTGGATTTTACCCATAGCTTGTTTCAGAAATAAAATCAAACCTCCATATTCTCCCTACGTGCCTCACCCTGTTTTTCTGGCTTATAGACAAGGAACTGGCTTCTAACCTGTTTGTCATTGAGAGTTGATCAAATCTGGCATTGACTAGGTCCTTATAGGTCACAGAAAGCAAGGAAACGGTTTGAAAGACATTATTGTCTGAAGGAGCATGAAGGCATTATCCACAGCTTTCCTCCCTAACTCAGTGGAAAGGAATTGGATGAAAAACTTCCATTCCCAGTCTCCCTTTAGGGAAATAAGGAATTGGATACTATACCTATAACCTAAAATTCTTTGCCTTCCATCCAAAGGACTGGCTTTGCTCTTACCTGTCTCAGGACACTGAAAAGACTTGGCATACTCTAGACTCTGGGATGAGCTAAAAACACAGGTTGTAGTTAGGAGGAGCACAAAGCCTTGAAAGCCAGAAGTTTTGGCCATGCTGACTCGTAAGGATCTTCTCTTGAGCAAGTCCAGTCAGCAAAGACAATTAGAGACTTCTGTTTTATCTAAGGCGGAAGCTCTTTCTTTGACTATATAGATAGTCCAAGAAAATTAAGAAACAGGAAAATAATTTCCAAATGAAAGAGATAAAGAAATAAGATAAACTCCAGACATCAACCCTGATGAAAAGATGTGTCATTTACACAACAGAAAATTAAAATAATGGTCATAAGAGTGTTCAATGAGGACAGAAGAGTAACACATGAAAAAGAATGAAGATACAGAAAAATATATATACACATATATAATACATGAATTATGTGTGTGTGCATATATATGTAGTTAGATAGCTAAATAGATATAAAGATAGACAGATAATTGTTTTCTTTTTTACTGCTGTCACCAAAATATCCCACAAGAAAAAATTTAGAGAAGTTTTTCAGCAGTTTATGGTTCAGAAGTCTTAATCTACATATGCAGGCTCCATCCTCAGGGCTTGAGGTGAGGCAAGACATCATCGCAAAACAGTACAGTAGAAGAAAGTGGCTCAGGACATCACATTAGGAAGCACAGAGAGCTCTGCTAAATAAGGACAAAATATAAACTCCAAAGACATGACCTCCCTGGAATTCACCACTTACAGCTACATCCTACCTGACTACAATTATCACTCATTTAATCCCTATCAGGAGTTTAATGTACTGATTAAAACTCTCATAACCCAACCATTTCACCTCTAAAAACTTTGTATTGATGCTCATGAGTTTTTGGGGAATACCTAATATCTAATCCATAACAATAATATATATATGTATATATATGTGTGCCTGTATATAGCATATATTTGTGTATACATACATATGTATCTATAAATATAAATGTACATGTATATGTATATGTGTATATACAAAGACATAGAGCTTAAAAATAAAATAACTGAAAAATTTAGTAGGAGTTTAATTGAGAATAGATCAAGTAGAAGAAAAAATATTTATGAAAGCAAATATCCTTAGGAATGATCCATTTTAAGAAATAAATATATTTTAAAAGGATAAAGAAAGCCTATGAGTGTTTTGGAATACCATCAAGAGGATCAATATATGCATTATAGGGGCCTCTGAAGGGTAAAAGGGAAAGCAAAGGGCAGAAAACTTGTTCTTGCAACAAATAATAACTGAGCAGTTCCCAATATAGAAAATAAATAGACATCCAGAACTGGTAAGCACAAAGAACACCAAAAGGTGAACTGTAAATGAACTACAGAAACAGAACAAACAAGGAAGTCATCAAGACACATTATAATTAAATTGTTAAAAGAGGGAAGGAGGGAGGGACAGGGTGAGGTAGGAGGACAAATTTGAAAGCAGCAAGAAAAGAGCAATTATTGCCTACAAAGGCACCCACATAAGATTATCAATGGGTTTTTCAGCAGAAATCTTGTAAGCAAGACATATTTACAGTGCTGGAGAAATAATCAAACAACTGCTAACGAAGAATACTATAGCAAGCCAAATTGTTCTTCACAAATGAAGGTAAGATGAAGATTTTTCTCAGGTAAAGGTAAGGGAGTTTATCAGCATTAGACTTGCCTTAAAGAAATGCTAAAGAGAGATGATTTCAAGGTAAAAGGAAAAGTTGCTGAACAACAACACTGTAGCATAAGAAATTATAAAATATTTTATTCTAGTATAAAAGCTAAAATTCAAAATGTTAAAAATAGCTATTAGCAAAATCCTGTTAATATAAATGCAATATATATAGATGCTAATCACGGCATAACATTATATGTGAGGAGGGAGAGGAAATCATGTAGAGTTCATATCCAAATGAATTTAATCATTACCACCTTAAATAATTGCAACTGCAGAATGTTTTACATAAGTCCCCAGGGTAACCACAACCAAAATATTTGTTGACGTTATACACATATGCATGCACACACATATACGTGTGCGCACATGCACCCATGTGAGAGAGAAAGAGAGAGAGAGAGAGAAATCAAACTCTATCATTAAAAAAGCAAAAGAATAAATACAAAGGAATACAGAGAGAAAAACAGGAAATAGGAAAAATGGCAATGTAGTAAATCCTTCCTTGTCAATAAATACTTTAAATGTAAATGAATTACTCTTCAAGCAAAAGACATAGGGTGGCTGAATGGATAAAAAAAAATACAACATCCCACTATATGATGTGTAAAAAAAAGAAACACACTTTAAATTTAAGTACAAACAGGCTAAAAGTGAAGTGAAGTTTTAGAAAAATGGATCTCATGCCAATGATAAATGAAAAAACTCATGTGCAGCTATACTTAGATAACATAATTTTATTCAATTATTGTCTCAAAAGAAAATTGTAAACACATGAAGCTCCCATATTAGAGCTTCTAAATACACAAAATATGAAATGTGATTAGAACAAGAATAGTATTTTAGAGGCCTAGACTTTAATTGTAGCTACAGAAACATTCTGAATTATCAAAATAATCAAACATTAAAAACTATTGTTTTCCATAGAATTTTTATTTCATTTATTAATCTTTGTAGTAAATATTACTAAAAGTCATATAGTAAAGACACTTTCTGGTTAACCTCTTATCTAGTATGATGTTAACTCTGATGCTAGCTGAGGAGTTAGCCAAAGTTTTGCCAATGGTGAGATAGTCTTATACTTTAAGATATCACTATTTAGCTAGTTAGTGTCAGTGATATTAAAGATGAAATCCCAGTAGTCACAGTATGACTTACGCTTAATTTCACAATGAGACAAAGAGTATCTTCTTCAAAGATATCTCCAGAGAAAGTGGTATTCAACCAGAAAGACATTATCTTAAGTGAGAAAAGGAATTTCAGCAAATTTCTGGTATGTTTTATGAAAAACTTATTGGTATAAGAGACTTAAAATTTATGAAGAAATAAGAGATACACTTAAGTTTGTCTAAGATTGCAATGAACAATACCAGTTGAAGTGTTTAAAGAACTAAAAAATATTGGACACCTTCTTAGTGAAGAATTGATTGTAGAGGAAGACAAGAAGACAGATTCTGATAGTTGGCCTTAGTTACAGACATGAGAAAGGGAAAAAACAATGAGTTACAGAGCGAGAGAAATGAAACAATTATGCTAATAGTCGATGTTTAATACTATACTGGCAATGATTACTGAAATAAAATTTACTTTTTTCTATTAATATTAGCTTTATTATTTCTAAACATAAGCAAAGCCATTTGAAAACACCTGTGTGAAAAAGTAGTGAAATACATACCCTTACAGAATAAAAATCTGTAAGACTCTAATGCAACCAATTATTAACATATGATTCTCGGAAAAATGAAATATTTTTAAAATAAGGAAAGAAAAGTTGTTTTCCAAATCCTGATCTCTGACGAGAATAACCACTGCTATACCTGGATAATTGAAAGGATGACATGGACTGAAGACCTTCAAAACTGGCAAGGAAAGGAAGACCTGATGTAAAAAGCACAACACCAAAATAGGGACTCTTGTGCAAACCACTGGAAGGTATACAAACAGCAACTGAAACTGGATATTTCTGGGAAAATCTGGTGTCTATGTAATTAAAAAAAAATGATCTATCTGTTTCTTTTCATGAGACCAAACTCAGACCTCTGATAGGCATAAATGTATCATCATATGAGCTGAATGTACAGAGGCAGATGGTGTGCACTTGTGAGTATCCTCACTTTGTATGTACATATTTGGGAGATTGAATGTGGGCATACCT
Organism: Geosciurus inauris; assembly: GCA_004024805.1. Taxonomy (NCBI): domain Eukaryota; kingdom Metazoa; phylum Chordata; class Mammalia; order Rodentia; family Sciuridae; genus Geosciurus; species Geosciurus inauris. Next base: position 24,279 of record PVHX01017366.1, on the reverse strand, counting down.
ATAAGTGTCTATAACAATATTTTTGATTTATGCCTTTGCAACAAAGAGAGAGCAGTGTAAAAATACATCTATTTCCATTATCCCTTTTTCCAACAGTTCTGCATTCTACAGTTTCAGTTACCAGCAGTAAACCATGGTATGAAAATATTCATATTTGTCTTGTACTTTCAAGAGACAGAGACCACATTTACATAACTTTTATTACAATATATCACTATAATTGTTCTATTTTATTTTTTGTTATTGCTGTTAACTTCTTACTATGCTCAATTTATAAATTAAACTTTCAATAGGGAAGCATGTTGCTAAAGTTCGGAAGTAACTCCCAAAGGCCTAAATGTTGAAGGCTGAATCTTAAGCCCTGGGTGCGGTTAAAAAGTCATGGAAGCCAGGTGGGATGACACACCCCTCTAATCCCAGGAGCTTGGGAGGCTGAGGCAGGAAGATCACGAGTTCAAAGCCAGCCACAGCAAAAGTGAGGCCCTAAGCAACTCAGTGAGACCCTATCTCTAAATAAAATACAAAATAAGGCCAGGGATGTGGCTCAGTGGTCGAGTGTCCTTGAGTTCAATCCCTGGTATCCCCCACAAAAAATAGAAGTCACGGAAACTTTAAAACATGGGGCCACATGGGAGATGTTAGGCTACTGATGGTATGGCCAGGAAAAGTACGTTAGACAACTTTTCCATTGTTGTGACCAAAAGACCTGACAAAAACAATCAGAGGAGAAAAAGTTTATTTGGGGGTTCACAGTTTCAGAGGTCTCAGTCCATACATGGCCAACTCCATTCCACATCATGGTGGAAGAGTATGGTGGAGGAAAGCAGCTCAAGACATCACACCAGGAAGCAGAAAGAGAGAGAGAGCTATCCTCTCTTGTCAGACAAAATATATACCCCAAAGGCATGCCCCCTTCTCTGGCCACAACCTACCTGCCTTCTGTTACCACTCAGTTAATCCTTATCAGGGGATTAATTCACTGATTAGCTTAAGGTTCTCATAATTTTCTGTCTATGTGATATTGGAATACTTTCAGTTCCTCTTCTTGATTCCCAGTTATCATGAGTTGAACAGCCTCCATGCCTACATGCTCCCACCATGATATACTATGCTACCACAAGTCTGAACAGTTCAAAATAAATACTTTTCCTTATCATTTGCCTTCAGCATTTTGTCACAGTAGGGAAGACTGACTAACACACATGTATAGAAAACAAACAGAACATATAATCTGTGGTTTTAGGCATCCACTGACATTCTTGGCATGTATCCTCCATGGATAAAGGGAACTACTGTATTTACTTGGATATATATGAATATATTCTAAAGTTTCCTTCATTTGCCTTAATAAGAGAAGTGGGGCAATGACTATGAGGTTCATAGCAAGTACTTTTGAGTAAGATGCATTGGCTGGAATTCCAGCTCTGTTTTCCCTAAGAAAAACATTGGGCAAATTATTTAATTTGTTAATCGTCAAGATTGATTTCTTCATTTCTGTGATAGAGTTACTATTACTTCTTTTATGTAACTGTTGTGATAAATGATGTAATGCCTTAAAAATACCCACCAGTGTCGCTGGCATCACAGTAAGTGTTGTACAAAATGTAGTTTTTTATATAAATTCAAGCTGACATTATTTAACGTGTTGATTGATTTGTCAAAATGCTTACTATAACAACCCTTATTTCATCCTTCTCTATAAAATTCAATATTGTGATAAGATGAGAAGCTTTTATTTTAGGGACAGTGATAATAATTTGGCCTTTGAAAACAGGTCTGCTGTGCAAAGCCCATTATATTTAATTTTAACTGGCTTATTACTCTTTGAAAAAGATTTTCTTTCCTACTCCATGAACATAGATCTCAAAAATCAATTTTACTTTCAGTTTAAAGTATTCTTTATTACTATGTCAACAAACAATGTGCCAGTACATGACTTAATAGTGTTCTTCAGTTTTTATTACCCAATAAATTTCAGAAGCTCACAATTCACTTTATATTCATAGACATATTTTACAAATGGATTGATATGCTCATATTTTGATTTTGCAAGATCATATTTTCTATCAATTACAAGAGTAAATTAGAGAATTTAAAAGAAAACATTTTGCAAGACCACTAAATTGAGTGTTCAATAAATATAAAATAGACTCAACTTGTTAAATCGTAGGCTTTTTAATCTATTTCTGTAATACCTTGGTCAGTGTTTAGCTTTTCCCCAGGAACTACAATGTAGAGAAACTTTCCTCTCACCAATATTTTTATGGTTTCAATCAAACCTTGTTTCCACTGGGTGCCTTGATCCTCATCATGTGAGTGGATTATCTTCTGTTCTATATCATGGTTTCCTCTTTCTGCTTTCTTTTGTAAAACCATGTCTTCTTATTAATTGGTGGCTAAAATCAATGGAAAAATATGAAGGACAGAAAGAATTCATGAAGCTGAGCCATTCATAAATGAAACTAAATCTGAGAACAATCAATTTGAGGTAGTTTGCTTTTAACTCTCATGGGGGCTCCAAGATTTCTTACTGTTCAGTGTTTCAGCTTTCAGTTTTGCACTGAGTGAGAAAAACAACACTGGTGAAACTTAAAATGTTGCACTTTTTCTATCATCTAGAAGTAAAATTTGTGTAATTATACTTATTTTTTTCAGATCCTTTAAAACTAAACATATGAGCCGGGCGTGGTGGCTCACGCTTGTAATTCCAGCACTTAGGGAGGCTGAGACAGAAGAATCGCAAGTTCAAAGCCAGCCTCAGCAACAGCGAGGCGCTAAGCAACTCGGTGAGACCCTGTCTCTACATAAGACACAAAATAGGGCTGGAGATGTAGCTCAGTGGTCGAGTACCCCTGAGTTCACTCTCCAGTACCCCCCCCCCAAAAAAAAACTAAACATATGGAGAAAACACAGGAATCAAGATGTCTATTTCAGTCTCAATTCCTCTCTGTGGTAGGTGACTGAACATGGACAAGTATGGAAAAAAGTAAGGGGACTAGTTGGGGTGGCCTGTGTGGCAAGTGAAATAGCCAAGCTGCAGCCACAATCTTACTTAGACTTCTTTTATGAATAAGTCTGTGATTATAGTATTTATTGTGTGGGAGGGAAAAATTGCCGGAACTTGGGGAGTGTTGAAATTCTTGGGTTAATGACATTAGTAAATCTTTCTGTTCTTGAGGTCAGGTTTGGTCCTAGATGACATTAATGCTTCTGGCATGAGAAAACTTCTCAGAGATCCATCACAGAAGATGCCAGGTCCTTCTTTCCCAGGGGTGGAAAAATGAGATCACTTTTATCATATCCTCTAACAATGTGTATTTCCCTTGTATTTGCACAAACACTTCTGCACTGAATTTATGTTAAACTTAAAAAAGAAAATAGTTTGTTCTCTTAAGATGTAGATTATTTATGTATGCACAGTATGAGAAATGAAGCAGGAACTGAAATCTTCAGGATATTTTGTTAGAATATATATTAACTTGAATTATATCCTTAAGAATATTGTGAACTTGGATATTCATTATTGTCAATGAACTGTATATTGTCAGTTTACACTCTGCAAAGGTATAGATAATTATAATTATTAGTAGCATTTTAAAGTTATCCTCCCAGAGAAAGATACGGAAAAGCATCATCTGTGTAACCTTTAGAATTACAAATATGTTACCTGAGCAATGCTATTTTAGGTATGTTTAGGAGTACCAATTTAAAACCATTAAACTGATAAGTATTCATTCTAACTAATTCTTTAACCCTTCTACCCACTCTTCCTCTCTTTCCCTCATTGAAACTACTCTATTTGTATTGTTGGGACATACACATCCTCAGAGGCTCAATCACACCATTTTCTCTATCTTTGATTATTTTAGCTTTATTGCTTATTTGAATACCAACTTTAAGTACTAGGGACTGAACTCAAGGGCAGTTTACCACTGAGCTATATCCCCATCTTTTTTTATGTTTTATTGTAAGACAGAAGTTTGCTAAGTTGTCAAGCCTGTCCTTGAATTTGTGATCCTCCTGCCTCTACCTCCCAAGTAGCTGGAGTTACAATTGTGCATCAACTTACCTGGCATGGAATGCCAATTTAAGGTTAATTCCTAAAACTCTGAAAAACCTGGCCTCCTCCTTATCTTTATCATATTGTATAAATTGGCATTGCAGTATTGACCTGCTATCTGCTTTTTCTGATGTTACATTTAGCAGCTTAATGTAAGCAAAGCCCACAACCAAATAATTAGAGACCAAAGATGCTCAGCTGTCCATAATTCTTTATGTCTCTCAACGCTGTTATGTCCCATGCTCACAGTTATGATTAGAAAGAATCCACTTTCTCTCAAGACTCTAATATTCTCCTTCTAGGTGTTATTAAGAGCAAAAAAGATATTATTAGGATCTAAGGTTTCCAGATTGCACATTACCATTCCACATCTCTGTATTTTATTTGATACACACTTTCTTTGTTCAAGTCCCAAGATAAATATTTTTTCATGACACATTTCCTATTCTCCTAAAGGGAAAAGGAAAATGTGAAAGATCTTCCCTGTCTATGTGCCTGCTGTGACTTTCACATACCTTTCACATACGGAACATCTAAAGAAGGTTGACTTCTCAGTGGGTTTGGCTTACTCAGGAGAACTCGGTCATTCACTTATCTCAAGGCTATCACTCCTTCTCTTCAGGGACCTGGGCAGTCCTTTGGGGGATGAAGTGTCCTTGAGTGGATCACTAGTTCACACAGGTTATTAGAATGGAGGTTTCTTTTTTCTAACTTTTATTTAAGGATCCTTAATGGGAATAAGATTCCAGAGTTTCACCTGTGGAGAGAATGCTCTGCTGAGAACTCCCCACTCAGGACCCTAAAAAGCTGTTTGGGACTCCCTAGCTACGTGACTTCAGGTATTGGTGTTTCCCCAATTGAGTGATGTATTTTCTTCTCTCTCTTTCTCTCTCTCTCTTTTTTTACCTATTACTTTTGCTCTTGCTTATATTATTACTAAAATTAATGCTACCTTGTATATAGGGAGTGTCTTTAATATCACATCTGACCTGCCAAATTAGTAGCTACACACATAGGTACAATTTAATGTTACATCTCCTCAAAAAGATGTTAATATTTTAAATGTTTTCACTTGTACATATCATATAACATATATCAAATATTATTGCAATCATATCTTGCATTAATTCTTCTTTGGTAATGTGTTCATTCCAGGAAAATAAAAACCGTTGCTTAATTGTCATTGTTTCCGTACTACTTAAACACAGATCACTTAATATTTGCTGAAGTATAACAATCATAATTTGTTTATAAATATTCACATTAAAGCATTCAAAATGAGATGAGGTGTTGAGTTTTATTTGGATTGACTCCAGTTGAATACACATTTAAATTGTTGGTACGTGTTTTTTTTTTTTTTCACAAAGAGAAGAGATTCTTGATTTTCTCATTTAATAGCACATCCTGAGCAAATTTAGAATCAGAAGATGATCTGAAATCTAAATAATACTCATATGCATTAGAATACCTATGGAGTCCTTCTTCCTTCTGGGAAGAAATTACTGTGTACTTATTTTGTTAGTATTGTTCTTTTTAATACTTGAGACAGGTGAGATAAGTTCTTGTAGAGACCTTTGAAACAGAGCAAAGAAAAGTTCAAATCTAAGCTCTGCTATCTAAATTGGAACTTTAGCCAGTTACTAAATTTTGAAAGCATATATTTTGTCAGATGTAAAATGAAGCTAATAGTATCAAGTGCATAACAGTGTTGTGAGAATTAAATTTAAGAATTTGACTTAAGCTGGGCTTGGTGGTACATACTTATTATCACAGTGACTTGAAAGGCTGAGGCAGGAGAATTGCTAGTTCAAAGCCAGCCTCAGCAAATTAGTAAGGTCCTAAGCAACTCAGTGATACCTTGTATCTAAATAAAATACAAAGAAAGGCTGGGGATGTTGCTCAGTGGTTAAGGGTCCCTAGATTCAATACCCAGTCCCAGAAAAAAAATTCTTTTTGATTGAATCTGAGAAAAATAAGTGCAAGCATCAATGATAAAAACTTAATAAGGGAAACTTCATGACCTGTTTAAGTTTAACTAAATATCTTCTTATGTGAGTTTCCCAGTTTTATTTACATCCTACCTGGAGATCACATCCCAGTGGCTACCCCAAAACAAGAGAAAGCACCTAGGAAAGGATGTATTGAGATAATGCTGTGCTCCAGATGACATGAAGTAAACTCTGGAAAATACTGAAAAATCAGGGTAAAGTCAGAGTTTGTCTACACTATCCCAGAGCAACACTATTAGAGCTGTTCTACATAACAAAAATAGTGTGCTAGTTACAAATGCAGTTTTGTGCTTTCCAGTTTTAAAAAAGTAAAAATAAACAGATGAAATTTATTTTAATAATATATTTTATTAGCAAAAATAAATATCACTAAATATCACTTCATCATGAAAATAGGATTGAAATTGTTAATGTTATACTTCACACTCCTTTTTTCAATGTGCTGTTTTTAAATTATTATGTATACTTTATCCTTACAGCATACCCTTTTTCAGACTCACCAATTTCTAATGTTTATTGGGCCTGTGAGACTAGGGCCTCTCCCAAATTGGACAGGGCAGCTATATACCATGTGCCCAGGGAATCACTGGTTTTGCTCTATCCTGGAAAAAGGGTATGAGAAAAATGGGATGTACAATGACCTGAGTGTTGATATTTTCCAAAATTTATATATTAAACCTACCCCTCAAGCTGATGACTTTAGGAGGTAGGTTTTGGAGAGGTGATTAAATCATGATGTTTGAGTGTTTAGGAATGTTGATAGTGACCTTATTAGAGGGGCATGAGGAATCTTATCACACTTTTTGCCCTTATTCCATGTGAGGACACATAGAAGACATCATCCATAAGGACTGTGCTCTCATCAGACATGAAATATTCTAGCACCTTGATCTTGGACCTTCCAGTATAGAGTAAGCAATAAATTTCTGTTGTTTATAAACGACCCAATCTGAAGTATTTTGTTATAGCACAAATGGAAAAACAATTGTCAGGGGATGCATGATTCTCATATCTACTGTGATTCCACTCAGCTAGTTTTAAGAAGCCCTTTCTCACAACATTGATGTCTTCAGTGACACTTGCTGACCTGTCTCTACACACCATTCTTTCTCTATGTATCTGATTAGTTCTTTTCTCATCAGCATTATTAGTTCCCGAGACACTGATTTAACAATGGATCATCCCTTCCCTAGCAAATTGATTCCAAGATCTCTATGCACATTGGTCTTGTCCCTACATAGTTGCCTGATTTTAGTTGACAATGAAGGGGGTCTCTAAGCTGTGGCACAGAAAGAATTCCAACAGCTGGAGGGAAAATTAAAAAAGAAAGTAGAAGCCAAAAAGAAATAGCAAAGTATCTAAGAGCTGTACCTAATGTTATAAAATGAAGCTAAACTGTGTCTTGATTGTAAAAGAGAAATCAATTTAGAAAGTATTGACTTGGAAGAACTTAATTGCTCATAAAATTAATTTATGGATGACTTTATTTGATGTTTGGAAACAGGAATACAAATGAACCAACACTGATGTTTATGAATTTCCATGGCTAGCCAAGAAAAGGTAACTGACAAGAATAGAAAATTGAAACAGATGAGAAGGTAATGGTTGTTTACTCTCCCCTGGAAATATCTGTATTAGGTTACAAGCAGTGAACATTTATAAAACTATTCTACAATATGAGTTTTAGACAAGTTTAAAATTACAGAAATACCCATTTAAATTGAATCATATTTTCAAACTTTTCAGTGACTGGTGTGTCTTAAAATTAATATAGGTACATGTGAGTTTTAAACAAAATTAAAGAAAATAATAACTTCTGAAGAAGTTATAGAATAAATAATTTCAACTCTGAGAAAGCCCCAAGAGCCATCAAAGTAAAATATTCCTGCTGAGATAGCAGAATTTTATTGTAAATTCTCATGTATGCAGAGAATCAAAGTTCAAGCAACAAAGGATTTGCCTGTGTGTGTGTGTGTGTGTGTGTCAGGGGTAGGAGGATAGAATATGTCTTCCTATTTGACTAAAACAACTAAAGGATTCCATGAGATGTCTATAGAAACAAAAAAGAAATAGAAAAGCTTTGCCTCATACATGTTCTTTTTTTATTATTAACATTTTTATAATGGTCATAATGAAATATAGCTTGACACATTATTCATTTGACCTAAGTGAAACAATGATTTTACTGAAGAGTATTTTATCAGTTTAGAGTCAAATCTTTATGTGTATTTTTGAAATAAATAAATGTAATTACAGTCACTTCTTCAATACATGAGTACTTTGACAGGGTTTTTAATATTATTCTTACATGCAATTTATTTCTATTTGATGGGTTAGTTTAATTCTTGTCATTCTTTATCCCTGTTTAACAATTTCTTTCCATGTTTTTTTCTGCCTCATAATATGGGTGTGTACTCTCCTTATGACCCTTTGGACATGGAGCCCATTTGGCTTAGTGTCCTGATTTTTGAGGATGGCCATCAGACTGCAAGTAAAGGGTTCATTCATAGAACATTTTTCCCTTAAAGGTAATTGACATGTAGTCAGTAAGTTTTCTCGTGCAGATATTATGAGGTTCAGAGCCATGTGATGATTGTTTAAATGGCAGACACATTGCTCCCATGAAGCTCCCAGGTATTCCTGTAGTATCTTGGCTAGGTTGTTCTAGGTAGATCTACCTACTTTCACCTTTTCCATGGCAATTAGAATCTGTCTCAAGTCAATTCCAAGATGAAGCAAGTCACTCCTAATCTCTACCCTCTACAGCCAGAACACATACATGATTCTTTCCTACCGCAAGGGTTTAAGGATTCTCTCTCTCTTTAGATGGAAACTCAACTAATCAGTTACATATAGCTTCTCTTTCCATTATTAAACTGTAGGGAATGTTTCACTTTCATGGGAAAAAGTTCTCAGTTATGATAAATACAAATACAAAACTGAGGAACATATAGCATACACACACACACAGAGAACTCTAAAAATTTTAAAAGTACTATACAGGTAAATAACATTTATTCAGCATTGACCAGGTAGAAAACTTCTTCTAAATATTCCTGTGTATGCCACAAAATTAATTCTATGTAAAATTCCTATGTTGCAAAATTATCCTCCTCTTTTACAAATGAGAAGGATAAGATTTTGGAAATTAACTTACCTAATGTGAGCAGCAGGGTTGAGCTTTGTAGAAACTGTACCTAGTTGCACAATCTGTAATATATCTGTGCATGTATCAGCCTCCTAGAGACCCTCCTGCCTCCGGGAACTGAACCTTACATATGTGCCATGGGCTAGAGTATTCACAAGCAAATCCACTTATTCTTTACTCTCCTCTGGTTGCAAATTTTGAATAAGTGAGATATATTACATGACACATGTAAAAAAGGCAGTGCATGAATGTGTACAAGGGTGACATGTGAACATGCTTTTATGCCCAGCAGAAATAAATCAATGCAGAAATTAGGGGAGATAAAAAGTCTGTATTCATTTAAATTAATTTAAAAAAAAAAGGATAGCTGTTCATTCAAATTCTGGTAACTAACATATGCAGTACTGCAAGGTTTTTTTTTTTAACTGCTAAATTCTTAATACTTATATCTTGTTTGTAATGTGTATAATATTTAAAGTGATATTTAGAAGTAGGGCATATTCTGTTTTCCATTCTAATGAACTAAGATACTTTTCTAAGCATGGTATTTATTTATAAGTTACTGTGCTAGCTATCTTAATGATGCTCGGAAAATTGAACTTCAAAATATATTGTACAGACTTTTCAAATGAACCAAGATGATTTGAGATACAGTAAATATTTAATATAGCTCAAAATAATAAATCTAAGAATAAAATGGAGTCAAGTAGTAAAGGGGAACTCAAGGGATATTTGTACTTAAGTAAATTAAAGAATGTTTCTATAATTAAGTGGAATTATATTTGAATTCCTTAGTAAATAGCAAAAAGAGCAACATTGTATTGACACAGTTTTCAGAGATCAATTAAAGGCCTAAATTTTCTAGCTAAACCCTTTACAAAACCAGAGGAAATAATCCAGGACACGTGCCTTTCTTAGGAAATGTAAGTGATCATAATGTACATGGAAATATTAATGAATAACAAGTTCCAAATCTGACTATTTATAAAACCCAAAGAAAAATCATGATTCTGTTCTATCATATATAGTATAATATTTAATATAGAAAAAGTTATGTTTTCATTTTGAAATATATCTTCAGTCCTTCTTGTTGTTTGTATCAATGGTTTGGTTATAGGAAACGTGTGAAGAACACAGCATCAGATGCTTATGAAAATGAGATGCTTGTAAATGCCCTTGATATGATGCAAGGTTTAAAGATCAGTCTCAAGATTCAGAGTCCCATGGAAGGGCACCACAGAAATAAACTATAACTAAAACATATATTTTTTCTAATTATCTAAAAAAATTCTGTCATTCTTTTTGGGTATATATTTTTCTGGTTCACAAGAATTTATATTATGTAAGCATTTAGACAGACTAGCGTTATGGACAATTGTCTGTGTTTTACTTAGTTTTTGCATTGCTGTGAACAAAATATCTAACAAGAACAACTTAGAGGAGGAAACATTTATTTGGGTCTCACAGTTTTGTAAGTCTCAGTTCACAAACGACTAACTCCATTGTCTATGCTCGGTGAGGCAGCACATCATGGGGCATGTGTGCAGGAGAAGTAATGTGCTGCCCTGATGGCAGTAAGGCAGGAATGCTACAGGGAAGGTGCAGTCATCCAGGGCATGCTTCCAGTGATACACCTCCTCCGTCCATGCCCCACTTGCCTAGAGTTTGCACTTAGGGAGTCCTTTCAAACTAAGATGTACTACAATTATGTTACAGTTTTCATAGTCCAATGATTTCACCTCTGAGTACTCCTGTATTTGGAGAATTGAACAGACACTTCATATCCAAAAAATAACCTTCCACCCCTGACCCTCAAAAGCTCATGTCCATCTCACAATGCAAAATGTATTTACTCCATCTTTAAGAGTCCCATAGTCTTAACAGTTTCAGCATTGCCAAAACATTCAAATTCAAAGTTTCTGCTGAGATTCAAAGCAAACTCACCGCTGTAAGCCTTGTAAAACTCAAAAGCAAGTTATATATATCCAATATTCAGTTCCACAGAGTAAACACTCCCATTTCAAAACAGAGGACTAGGGACATAGAAAAAAGGAATGGGGCCAAAACAAGACAAACAGGTCCTGAAATTCTGCATATAGCATTTAGAAGACATGACAGGAAGATGTGATTGACAAAGGGTTTGTGGTGCCCTGTCTCTCTGGCCTTGTCATTGTAGTTCACTAGGGCTCCTGTTTAGCCAGGATCTCTATAGCCAGCCCTCTTCTTGGCAGACAGTACACATGACTGGATTGCTCAATATATGGACTCCCTTGACTCATGACAGCAGTGTTCTCTGAGTGCCAGAACAGCTCAATATAGTGAAACAATTTACTGTGTCTCTCTGTGCAAGCAGGGCACTCCCATGTTCTCTTCTAAAATGATTTTCTTTTCTATACTCTAGAAACTGTAGTGGTTGTGGTCTTGCAAATTCCTGAAATGCCTTCCAGTCATATTTACTATTATCTCCTTCCAAAGTCCTTAGCATTTCTTTAGGGACTCTAATTTCTTCTACAACCACATTTTCCTTAGCTCCAGCTTTACATGCATTTTTCTAGCCAATCTACACATTTTAAAAAATCTGTTATTTCTGTTTTCTGCTCCCAATTTTCACAATAAACCTGACTAAAAGCTGTCGGCAGTATGCATGCCACTGACTGCTATATTACCTTGAAATTTTCTTGACTGGATTAATTAGTCCATCACCTTTCAATTCAGAGTCACACAAAATCTCAGACATGGGCAAAATGTAGCCAAGTTCTTTGCCAGAATATAATAGTGATGGCCTCTTTGTGAATGCCCAATAGAGTGCTTAATTTCCTCTGAAATCTCATGAGCACAGTCCATATTCCTATCAGCTTTATGGTTGTTAGAGTCAACTCATATCTGATTCATGTCTGTCTTTCCAAAATTCATATATTGAACCCTTAATTCCAGTTAAGTTGGTATGTATTAAGAGATGGAGAGGTAATTAAAATTAGATCATGAGATGGGGCCCCCATATTGGATTAGTGTCTCTATAAGAAAAGAAAGAGACATAAGAGTTCCTCTTTCTCTGTCATCCTTAAGCCAGAAAGACAGCTGCCCCCAGAAACCAAATTAGCCAAAATCCTAATATTGGTCTTCCCAGCTTCTGTAACTATAAGAAAAAAAAAGTCTAAATTACCCAGTTTAAATTACCCAGTTAAACATCACTTTTTTGGCAAGATAGCATTATATTTCAAATTTGTATAGTTAATATAGTATGGCATACTATATTGTCATACTCACTTGTATTAGAAAAGAATTACAAAAAATTTAATCATGGAATTCATGTTCTATAATATTTTCATCCATAAATTATAAAACAGGCTAGCTTCAGATTCAGTTTATCATTTCTAGAAACTGCTTTTATTTATAAAATACTAATTTCATAATTAAATATTATTGGTGCATTCAATATGTGCAATTGGTAGTAATGTCTTTGACTACAAGTACTAATAATAATGAATTGCATCATTATAGATAAACTGAGAACATACTATGGATGATGTCTCAGAGAGAAGTCATGGATCAGATAAACTCAATGAATATTTTTCCCAAATATGAACTAACTTTTATTGCTATATTTTATTGATGAGAATAAAGGGAAGAATATTAAATGGTTCATAATTGCATAGTTCTGATATCAAATGTCCTGGTGCATTCATATGAAGTCGTATTTGTAGAAGGATGTCATGTAATTTTGTGGATGTATTGTGAGGGAGAAATATTATCAATTTGTGCTTAATCAATTTACCAGATTAATAATTGTTATTTTCTCTGTAAATGCTTCTGACTAATGCTTGGCAAATAAATGACTAATAGGATGCCTTGTAAAATCCCCACATATTTTCTAACAACTGTGCTGTTTGCCTACTAAAAGTCAGTTGTATTTATTCCTAAAACTATTATGTCACTTGTAATTTTTATGATAATTATACAATTAAATTAAACTGGTAAGTGATAATAGGCAAATGGTTATGATTTTATGAATGATAATATGAATAATAATTTTGAAGTACTTGATAAATGTGGTTTACCAAAAGAAAAGAAAAGAATTGCAAGCAGCTGAACTATAACAAATTAGTTAAATAATCTATAAACGTTCTGGATTCTTCACTCAAATTATTTCAAAAATATCATTAGGTTCTGGGTAGATTATTTAAATTAGCAATATGTCAAGCATGTATAAAAGTTGAGAAATAAGGGGCTGGGGCTGTAGCTCAGTGGTAGAGCACTTGTCTAGCAAGCATGAGGCACCGGGTTCCAGCCTCAGCACCACATATAAATAATAAATGAATAAAATAAAAATCCATTAACAACTAAAAGATTTAAAAAATTAAAAAAAAATTCTTAAAAAAAATTGAGATTTAACATAATAAACTGCTACTTATATTTGTCAAGATTTTACATTTACACACATTGAAACATCTTGTTACAACTCTATTCCTACTAACTTTTCTACTCTCCCTAGATTATGTTCACTCAAAAAACCAAATTGTTTCATCAGCAATATTTGTAAACATATATCAAATTTTTACTTACTTTTCAAAGAACAATATGTATATTTCATCTAAAAAATTAAGAAGTGTTAAATGTCATTATATTGCATTCAAGTTATTTGAATTTGTTTCATATTTCATTTTATAATTTATTTAAATCAAGAAGATATCAAAGTAAGGTGTAGATTTTGAAGTTTGTTGATATGAACTTTAAATACTTTTAAAATATACATATTAATCTTTTAAAAATGATTCATATAAGGGTCTGAGAGTTTTAGTCCTATAGATTTTTCATAGCCTGCATTTTGTGGACTGAATCGCTGTGATGACATTTTACCTGTCCCTTTGTCTCCTGAAATTATCAGTATTCATGATTGAATCTAAGAACTAAATTGTACTCAAGTGCAATATTTTTACAATGATGCTCAATAGTTGGCATTTTCTACTTTTATAAATGAGACGGTTACTATTTGTCTTTCTCTTTCTGTGTGTATAACCAGCTAGCTATTCAATACCATTATATAAATTTATTAGTTCAATATGAGTTGCAACTGGGGATATTGTAATTCTTTCATTCATGCTTCATTTATAAACTGAAATACTCAATTGAAGACACATTTCCTGGAGATCGAAGACAACAGATTAGAGGAAGACTTCATTTTCAGTTGCTGCATGGCTCAGGATTCACACAACAGGAATATTGAATCTCAGTCATGTGGGTGAAAGAGGAAATTCACTGGAATTCAATACTGGACAGTCTCTTAGAGACTGAAATTTGGGTGCATTGAACAACAAAACAAAACAACAACAACAAAAGAGTACATTAGAGCATAGCTGGCTGGTTTTGCAGAAGCAGGAGCAGTTCCCACTCACCACAGAAGAAAGGGATAACACACAGAGAAACACAGCAGATAAATTTGGCATGGAAGACTATTTATAACAGAAAAACAGCTTGAACTTAGCTGATCCAGAGTCTGCTTAGCAAATTGGTGCTTGAAAAGTACTCTGTGGTTCTTAACTGGCAAAGAGAGTACTGAGGTGGGGAGCCATCTTGTAGGGCCCACTCTTCCACTTGTTCCTGCAGGAGATCATAGCTAATATTGCCATACTATTCTGGTAACTGCCTACAGTGTGGTGCAGCTAGCAGAACAAGAATAAAGCAGGCAAGGAGAAAACTGTACCCAGAAGGTCAGAGATATGGAAGGGAGTGCAACTTGCTCTCCTTTTGAGTCTAGAAACTCACATTACAAGCTTAAGAGGGTTAGGAAACAGAACAGGTTGTTGTGATCACACTCAGGGACTAAGTCTGGGAAGGCCATATTCAGATAGTAGAGCATGCTCTCGTGCTCCCTGAATAGAATTCTTGGATAGCTCCTGAGATCAAGAAACCCAGCAGAGACTGGTATATGTCCAACATTATGCATTGATCTAATCTCTGCAGAGTGGATACCACCCAACAAAGTCCCTAAATCCTGATTAGAGATAAGCCCCAGCAGCCAGATCTCCCTCATTAAAACTCTGCATCAACCCCACCATGTGAGTGTATTGATCTTGTCTGTCTAGACAAAATTCCAATCTACAGCACTTCACATTTTATCCTACCTTATGCTAATAAGACGGGAAGTTGAAAGCTGTTTCAACCATCTTCAATTTTAAGCCATTCCATCTGAAAGTTTGGTGAAAAACACACAAAAAAGGAAGAGTTAACAACCCTAGCCCTCAATCTCTCTCTCTCTCTTTCAGTACACAGTTCAAGAAGAAACAGAAAGAAGAATGGTAGGAAAATAATTTAAAATTTTAGTAGACAAATAATAATTTAAAAATTTACTAGACAAAGGTGCCAAACATGTACATTGGAGAAAAGATAGCCTCTTAAACAAATGGTGAAAACTGGAAATCCACATGCAGCAAAATGAAACTAAACCCCTATCTCTAACCATGCATAAAATTCAACTCAAAGTAGATCAAGGACCTGGGAATTAGACCAGAGATCCTACACCTAATAGAAGAAAAAGTAGTTCCAAATCTTCATCATGTTGAATTAGGAACTTACTTCCTTAACAAGATTCCTATAGCACAAGAAGTAAAATCAAGAATCAATAAATGGGATGGTTTCAAACTAAAAAGTTTCTCAGCAAAAGAAACAATCAATGAAGTGAACAGAGAACCAACATTCTGGGAACAAATCTTTGCCACACACACATCTGATAGAGCACTAATCTCCAGGATATATAAAAAATTCAAAAAACTTAACACCAAAAAAACAAACAACCCAATCAATAAATGGGCTAAGGAACTGAACAGACACTTCTCAAAAGAAGATATACAATCTATCAACACACATATGAAAAATGTTCAGCATCTCTAGCAATTAGAGAAATACAAATCAAAACTACTCTAAGATTTCATCTCACGCCAGTCAGAATGGCAATTATCAAAAATACAAACAACAATAAGTGTTGGCGAGATTGTGGGGGAAAAGGCATGCTCATACATTGCTGGTGGGACTGCAATTTGGTACAACCAATCTGGAAGCAGTATGGAGATTCCTTAGAAACTTGGAATGGAACCACCATTTGACCCAGCTATGCCACTCCTTTGTCTATACCCAAAAGACTTAAAAACAGCATACTACAGTGACGCAGCCACTTCAATGTTTATAGCAGCTCAATTCACAAGAGCTAAATTGTGGACCCAACCTAGATGCCCTTTATAGATGAATGTATAAAGAAACTGTGGTGTATATGCATAATGGAATATTACTCAGCAATAAAAGAGAATATAATTATGGCATTTGCAGATAAATGGATGGAGTTGGAGAATATCATGCTAAGCAAAGTAAGCCAATTCCTAAAAAACAAATGCAGAATGTTCTCTCTGATAAGTGGATGCTGATCCAAAAACAGAGGACATGGGAAGAATAGAGAAAATTTGGTCAAAGGGAAGGGAGGAAGGAGGGAGCATGGGGACAGTAAAGATGGTGGAATGAGATGGACATCATTACCCTAGGTGCATGTATGACTGCATATATGATGTGATTCTACATCACATACAACCAGAGAAATGAAAAGTTGTGCTCCATCTGTGTACAATGAATCAAAATGCATTCTACTATCATGTATACCTAAGTAGAATGAATGAATGAATGAATGAATAGAAAATAAAAATTTACAATAAACCTGATATCCCAGAACACTTTGACAAGAGAAGATTGTGCTCTAAAGAGCCCACATGTAAGAGTGGAAAAAAAATCATCCATTCCAACAGATATAAAAGCTAACATAGTAATTTAAAAAATATGAAAAAAAAACTTAAAATAAAGGCTTCCAAAGAAAGTAATCCACCAGTAACTGGCTCCAAAGATATTGAAAGAAATAAAATACAAGATAAACAATTCAAAATAATGATTATCAAAATGATCAATAAATTCTCAGAGAACATGGAAAAACGAATGAAGTGAGGAAGTCAGTACAGGATATAAATGAGAAATTCAAGTAGACAGATATTGAAAAAGAATCAAACTGAAATCTCAGAAATGAAAGACAAAAAATCAAATAAAATGTTCAGATAAAAACATATAAAGAAGTCAAATTATCACTGTTTGTATATGATATGGTTCTATATTAGAAGATCCAAAATTCTACCAAAAATTTTCTAGAGCTTATTAACAAATTCAACAAAGTAGCAGTTTACAAAATTAGCATACAAAAATCAATAGCTTTCCTATACACCAATAATAAATCCTAAAAGCTAACTACAGCCTTAAAAAAATAAAAGGCTAGAAATAAAGGTGGTGAAAGACCTCTACAATGAAAACTATAAAACATTAAAGAAAAAAAGTGAAGAAGACTTCAGAAGATAGCAAGACCTCCCATGTTCTTGGATAGGTGGAATTAATATTGCTACAAGGGCCATACTACCAAAAGCAATATAGAGATTGAATGCAATCTCCATCAAAATACCAATGAAGAAGGCATACAGACAAACCCATCCATCTATAGTCTTTTGATCCTTGACAAATGTGCCAAAAACATAAATTGGAGAAAAGACAGTCTTTTTCACAGATGATGCTGGGTAAACTGGTTATCCATGTGTAGAAGAATGAGACAAGACATTAATTAATCTCTCACCATGCACACAAATCAACTCAAAATGGGTCAAAGGTCAGAAACTGAGCAAATGCTAAAAGAAAACATAGCTTGAACACTCCAGCATATAGGCACAGCCAATGACTTTCTCAAAAAGATCCCTAAATCTTAGGAAATAATACTCAGCGTTAATAAATGTGATGGCATCAAATTAGAAAGCTTTTGCATGGAAAAAAACTGAGAATATGAAGAGTACCCCATTTTATAATGGGGGAAAATCTATGCTAACTTTTCATCTAACAGGATTAATACCTAGAATATATAAGAAACTCAATCTTGACACAAAAGAACAACCAAATTAATAAGTAGGAAGATGAATTAAGCCAACACTTCTCAAAAGTGAGAAGTGAGGAGTTTGAGACACTTCTCAAAAGAAGTACAAACGGCCAATAAATATTTTAAAAAATGTTCAACATTATTGCCAATAAAATAAATGCATATCAAAGCTACACTGTCATTTTAGACAGAATAATAGTCATTAAGAATACAAACCATAATAAATACTGGAGAAGTTGTGAAGCTAAAGGGACGATTTATACTGTTGGTGGGATTGTAAGTAGTACAACCACTATGAAAATAAGTACGGAGGTTTCTCAAAAGACAAGCAATGAGACCACCCTATGACCCAACTATACCATACTTGATATTTATTCTGAAGAAATAAAGTCAGCATACTGTTGTGATACATGGATACCTGTTTCTATAACAGAACAATTTAGAATAGTCAAACTATGGAAACAGCCTACGTGCCCATCAGTGACAGAATGGATAAAGGAAATGATGTGTTTCTACACAGTGAAACTTTATTCAGGCATAAAGAAGAATTGTTTGTAGGAAAATGGATGGACTTGAGAACATTATGTTAAGTAAAATAAGTCAAACTCATAATGTCAAAGGTCATATGTTATCCATCATATTGGAAGAAAGAAAGAACAAAGAAATAGAAAGGTATGGGGCAGATGAAAATCGAAGGGAGATCAACAGAGCAGAGGAAAGGGACCAGGGGAAAGGAGTGAGAAGGGAAAAGGTGAGGATTAATAATATTGAACAAATTTTATTTTTTTATTGTGTGCATTTATGAATATGTAACAATGAATCACACCATTATGTACAATTGTAGGGTAGCAATAAAATATGGGAAATAAATATTAATTTAAAAAAGGACACATTTCCTCAACAACCATTTGTTTACCTACATCTCTTCCTCAGCTATTTATTTGCCCTGACAGAAAATTTGAATGGGGAAATCAAGATAACACTTCTTTTCTTTTAATTACTTTAATTAGTTTATGAGTTGATTAGTAAATATCCTTCAAGTGGTAAACATCAGGGCGCATGAGTGTTTGTAGGTCTTGTTTGTGCATGTGTACGCATATTTTTCAATAAATTGATGTATTTTAAAAATCTTTAAATTGGCTATTTTAAATCTTTAAATTTAGCTATTTTTTATTGACTTTAATTGTTCCCAGTTCTAGTCCCTGAGAACCTCCTCAAGTTAGCTTATGTGTCCTTT
This sequence comes from Geosciurus inauris, assembly GCA_004024805.1. Taxonomy (NCBI): domain Eukaryota; kingdom Metazoa; phylum Chordata; class Mammalia; order Rodentia; family Sciuridae; genus Geosciurus; species Geosciurus inauris. The sequence goes on along the minus strand of PVHX01017366.1, from coordinate 4,881 downwards.
GATGGTCACTGATGAGTTCCTTGTCATTTAGATCTCACCTAGATGCTATGGATGCTCTTCGTTTTGTCAATCAATTCTTGTTTATGATATGTTCTGTAGAAAATTCTAGGCTGAACTAAAAAGAAAAATCAAATAATAATGAGTACATAACACATGGTAATTTTTATACTATTATAAGTTAAACAGAATAAACACTTATTCTGAAGAATCTTACAAATAGACTTATCTCCAAATAAATATAAATTAAATTTTTGATAAGTTCTGTGAGAAAATTAGAAAAGATGCACAATTGGAAATTAATATAGTTTATTTTTATTAATATGCTCTTAATTTTTCTCAAGCAAATTCATCAGAATTTACCCAACATTAGGAGTTTTCTTAATTCCATAAAACAATGAGCAAAAATTATGACACTATTTCCTACAGCAAAAAAACTTACTCTATGTTAGAATTCATGACTCAAGAATTTAAGAACCATATTTCTGTTTCTATTCACATTTTGTCAATCAAAAACTGAAATAATTGTGTTAATATGATTCATGGAAATAATGATTTTGGACAGTCTTTCATTGATTTCTCACAGACTGTATTTTGTATATGTTGACATTTTGTTATTTTTCACTAAACTGTTAACTGTTTTCATCATTGTGATTGTATACAACTTAAATAAAATAAAAAATTTTCCAACTTAATATATTCAGTTCTATTTTTTTCTAATACAAGTAGTCATTCATGAATTTTTAAAAATTTCCACTCACCTTGTATAGATTAGCTATTATTTTGTGTTTCTATTTCATTTGGCTTAAGCCATAAACCACAATACATAGCTGGGTTTCTTTATATTTTAATTTTATATAGGAATATTTAATTTTTAAAACAAATACCATAGAGTATAGCAGATATTCAATTCTATTTATCTAGTAATAAAAACTGAGGCTGATATCTACATTCTATTGTATACACATCATACACATTGTTCTGTGGATTATTCAAAACAAAACAAAATAAAACCCAATAAAACTCTCAACCATTTGCACTCAAGTAAAGCCTGAAATGGAATTTCCTTAGCCAGATTTAAAGAGCTCAGTCAGAAGCTTAAAACAGACAACTGTTCCCCAAGGAAAGAAGAAAATGTTCCATAGTGTACTTACATGTGTTCACTTTGTGTTCCTACCAAAGAAGAAATAATGTTCCAGTACAGTCAGGTTGGAAGGAAGAAAAAATGATAAAATAGAGAAACTGAGAAAAAGCCAAAATAGAAGCTCCAAGTATGAGCTAAAGTTCAATTATAATATCAAGGTACTTGAACAATTTGTGCTTCTTTACCAGGGAAATTTCCAGGTAAAAATTCCTACTAAACGGATCAGCAGATTCAATTTTATTGAATCATAGTTGAAGCATATTTCAGTTTGCATCATAATTATCATTTCTTCTGACATTACATAGCTGACCCTAAAACAACAACAGAAGTTTTAAATAGATTATAATTGGATGAATATAAAGGAAGTTGGAACTGAAACTTCCTACAGATTTTTTTTAAGATTAAATAATGCAGAAAATATTTAAAATATATCATTTTAACTTTTATAAACAATTTATGCTTAAATATTTGTCATTGAATGCTGTGTATTTTATTTTAGTGTTTAAAGTATTTGGCACAGTGCTTTATTTTAAGTTTTGGTACTTCTTTTTTATAAAGAAAACTTGCAGCATATAAAAAAGGTATAGCTAAATTCTGTTTTAAACTTGGAAAGGTGTGGTAGTTGTTTGCCCTAAGTCCAGCGACAAAGCCCTTATAAAATCAGAGTAGAAAGACACAGAGAGGCAAAGGCAGTGTAAAGATGAAGGCAGAGATTGAAATGATACAATGTAACCACAAACCAAGGGAAGCCAGAGAGCAGCTGGCAACCTTCACAAGCTAGGAGACACAAGGGAATTTCTCTCTAAGGACCCCAGGCAGCATTTGACCCTGTTAAAACCATCATCTCGGTTTTCTGGCTTCCACAAACATAAAGAATAATTTTATGTTTTTTAAGCGCCCAAAGAAAGAGGAATTTATTATACTGGTCTCTAGAATTTAATACAAAAAATTTTTTAAGGAAATAACATTTTACCAGGAAGTGACAAGAGTTCTCCTTGACCCAACTGTGGTCTGACGCCTCTAAGCCCTCTTATAGGCAGCATTTCTTCTCTGTCCATTTAAGGCCAGTATTGCCCAATTTTAACAAGAATCCTCAAAATTCAGCTTAGAAAAAACCCATACCTTTGATATCTTTGTAGAATGCCAGGTGTTTACTCAATCTATGAACCTGGAATGGTGTAGTTTCCATGAGATGATTATTTTACTGTTCTTGAAAGACTTTTAGGCACTGTTTCCAATGTCTTATGCTATAAAACTGATAGTTGAATGAACCTGTAAATCTTGTCTCAGAAGGTGGATGAGATAGGTTAGGCAAATGTAGGGCTAAAAAACCTTATATGATCAGTTTTTAGATAAGCACTCCTTAAATGATTACATACACAGATTAAATAAGGACTTGAAGACAAATATAAAATAAAGGCAAAGCGATCAAACTTTATCCTACTTGTTGTTATCTCACTAGCATCTGCAGGCCTAAGAGTCATTGCTTTTAATTAGTATTGATGATTATGTTGTTACGGTTTTTATTACTGATGGAAATGCAACAGTACTCTATCTGATGAAGTTAAATGAACAATACAAAGTACTTATATAGAAACTTGGCTTAAAAATACTATTTTAAATTGTATGCTGTAATTATTTCCCCTTACATGTATCTGACAATCAGACCGCCTTTTTCTCTTAAAAATTTTTTAAAAAGTTTTTATCATATTTCTGGGAAATAGGAAAGAGAATCTGCTTATAGAAACAACAAAAGTAACAAAAGTTAAGGAAATAAAATTTGTCCTATTTCCAAAAAAAACCAAAACAAATTGTTTAAAAATGATGGTTAGTCAAAGAGTGCAGAAATCATTGTTTGCTTAAGCTAGATGGCCTTCAGGGAGAGAATTGAAAGAGTTTTAGGTTCAAAAATAGAAAAAAATAGTTCAAATTAATTATTGTTATTGACCTTTGTGGCTAACATATACAGTAAAGCATTTTAAAAATTATTTTCCTGTGCTTTGAATGATGACTTAAGACATGTTAACATTTGTGGAAAATGCACATGAGAAATTTATCATGTTTTATCACCTTGAAGATGATGCTTATTTCCTAGTAATATTCATATTATATGGTATGCATATCATATAATTGAAATATTTTAAGTGACCTTTCACACTTTGGAAATAATGTTGCTTTAGCTTACCATGGAAATCTTAAAATAAGTTAAAAGAAATTTTGCTTTCCCAAGGCATGAAATCTTTAAGAAACTGGTTTAGCTCAATTTGTATTCTTAGTATCTCTAAGGTAGGAATAGCTGAAAGAAGTTCATCTAAATTCCCATACTTCCATTTCAAATATAATAAAAAGTTAAGACTTCTGGGGTGGCCCTCAATGTGGCAAGATACATGCAACTGAAATATGCTATTTGTTTGTATATATGTGTATTTTGGAAAAGATGGTAAAATATGATGTCTTAAAAAATATTACTTTGGAATTTTTTTTTGTAGTGTTGGGATTGAATCCAAGACATTGCATGCACTAGGTAAACATTCTACTACTGGGCTACTGTGTTTTACAACTATTAATGCAAGCTTTTAAAGATTTAATACTTTGTGATATTCCATTATTGACCTCCTTAACTGATTTTTATTTTTTTATTGTTAAATTTTAAAATTTTTATTGGTATATAATAATTATGCAGAACATTGTGTTTCCTTTGTGGGATATTTGTCCATTCACCAAACTTAATTAGGTCGATTTCTTTCTCCAGTACCTCCCTTTTCCTCCCCTCCTCCCTCCACCTGATTCCCTTCCTCCATCTTACTCTCTTCCTTCTATTTTTATGAGACAACCCCCAACTCATTGTTTTTCTTTTTTTGTTTGTTTGTTTGTTTTTAAACTTTTTTTATTAGTTTATTTAATTGCATTTCAAGTCATAGCACATATATAGAGCTCAGTTTTCCATTTCTCTGGTTGCAAACCAATTGTGTTTTCATACATGCACCAAGGGTAGTGATGACGATCTCAGTCAACCATCTATACTATACCCATTTCCCTTTCCTGTCCCCCACCTCCCCCATGTCGCGTCCAGTGTTTAAAATGAGTTTCAATACAATATTGAGATAAAAATATCTGTATTTATTTGAAGGCATTTACACTTGGAAGCTTTTGTATTTTTTTCTCTCATGGGACATATATTCTATATATACAAAAGTGCATACAACCAAAACATACACTTTGAAGAAAAATTATACAGCTAAAATTAATATAACATCACATAGAAAATAATATGATATTTAAATGGTTTGATAGTTGTAACTATTTTGTACTTGATTTTCACAAAGTTTAGCATTTTAAGTAATTCTTTTTAATCTAAAAGAAAATAATATTTAAGTAGATCTCTTCAAAAAGATTAAATCCATTTATTTATCTTTATGAATCTCATTTACATTTTGTTTTTTGTGGAATTGAATAAAATTTTCATTATTTATGTAGGTGAAAGTTTTCCTAAATCATCGTTAATAGAAATGGAAAGTTTAATCTCCAAGTGTTTAAGAAAGTAACTTGAGTTGTACTCATACTTAAAAAAAAAAAAAAACTTAACTGGAAATCCATATGCAGTAAAATGAAGCTAAACCCCTATCTCTCACCATGCACAAAACTCAACTCAAAGTGGATCAAAGACCTAGGAATTAGACCAGAGACCCTGCGGCTAATTGAGGAGAAAGTAGGTCCAAATCTTCATCACGTGGGATTAG
>PVHX01017365.1:0-40310 GCA_004024805.1 Geosciurus inauris | reverse complement strand
TGAAAGTGCATATAAAGATGTTTAATATGAAGAATGTAATCTGCTTATAATTTTGTGCAAAGTTAGAAAAATTATGATTGTAACAATTTTTTTCTATTTGCCTCAACAAATGTTTTCAGTGAATAGTGTGTACAGCTTCTGAAAATTTGTTTTTTTCTGTTATGTATTAAAATTCAACTTTTGAGAAAAATAAAAAATTTTAAAAAAAAAAGTAATAAACGGGGGTCGGGGGAAAGTGTCCTGCCCTACCATATCCTCCACACCATCACACATAAACCACTCAGTGGAACTTGTGAGTTCCATTACATCTCTGACACTAGGCAGTTCTGCTAACTGTTAGATCCCCAGGGCATTATTATATTCGACATATGGAAGGCACTCAATCAATATTTAATGATTGAAGGTAATGTGTACTGAGCGTTTACTAACAACAGGAACGGTTTCAGGGGATTTATCAGGCATTAAATCATTCAGTCCCCATCATGTCCCTATGAGCTACATACTGCTTAACACACCCGTTTTACAGATGAGGAAGCCAGTGACCAAGGGGTGACGTGGCTGCCCACAGCTTCCCAGCCTCATCAAGTGCAGTGCTTCTCAGGGCGGCTGCTGCGTACCAAGAGGTCAGTGAGATGTGTGGCAGCTGTAGAGCTGCGGTCATCGCTATTCATCTCTGGGAGTTCCTGAGCCGGGCCTGTGCTGTTATAGAAAAATGATTCATGACTGCACAAGGCTGATCAGAGCCAGATAGTGACAGGGAAGTCAGTTAGGCAGGTTGCAAGTAAAAGCTGACTTCTTCATGTTTATTTAGAGGCTGCAGGAGGTTCCTCTGACCTCAGTCCCCGAACTCAGATTTCCCCAGGGTTCACATCTGTAAGTACATACTTCATCCATCCATGGAGACCACCTTCAGACCATCCAGGTCTTGCCCCAGTCAATTATGCCCTCCTCCCTCCTGCCACCTAGAGCATGGAATAAAGCCACACAGTCACACCCAGGCATGATTCCAGGATCCTCAAGGAGAATCTTGCAGGGCATCTGACCAGGTCTGACATGGGAGGGTCCCAATGGCCATGTTGGCTCTTTAAGATGTCCACACCCGCTGGAAGTAGCTGGCTGGAGCAGAAGTGGATGCTTGACTCAAGAGTCAAGTCTGCCGAGCAGCTGCAGTGCACGTAGAGGTTAGGAGATACCCAGCTTTAGGCTGAGGTGTCTGGTTTCTAGAGTGGGCTCCAAGAAGCAGGGTGAAACAGGGACAGAGGCCACGTGACCCAGGGTTGGAGAGCCTGGTTCCAGCCCCTCAGAGGCCTGGCATCCTGTCTGCCTGCTCCATCTGCCTTCTTGTGTCCTCTAAAATTCTCCTTTGTGCTTCAGCCAATCCAAGGTGGCAATTACTGCAACCAGGGAGAAGAGTCAAGCAAGATGTCTACATTGGCTTTGGTATAGGCTCTGCCCGCTGACCAATCAGAATGGACTAGCTGGACCAATCAGCAGGGCCCAGATGTGCTGGGAGGTAACTCCTTAGTTGCTGGTGGAAAAGGCAAGGTGAGAGGGTGCTGGTAGAGGCAGACAGGGGGGCGAAAGGTAGGAGGAGAAGGTTCAGAGGACCCCCGTGGTGGATATTTATCAATTGGCTCTCCAATTGATAAATATAGGGGAGCGAAGAGGTGCGATTATTTCAGTTTTTTCACAACTGGTATGGTAGTGCTGGTGTATATAAGTTGTATACAAGTTCAACATCAGCCCTGCCTTTAATCAAAAATGTATTCCCTCCCAGCCTCTGAGGCTGTGGCTGTTGACCAGGCCTGGGATGAAGCTGGGCAACGGGGCCTCTTCGCCATCACTCTCTCTGGGGTCTGATTTCCATCCCATTCAGACACATGGCTTCCTTCTCTGTTCTAATTCCTCAGCCACCTCATTTTACAGTCTAAGCTCCCAGCTGATCCCAGGCCACACTGGTGGACCCTCCGAGTCACCTAAAGCCTGTCCCATCCTTAGCCTGGGTCCTCCTTCATGCCAAAAGGTCACAATCAGGAGCCCACAGGCCATATCAAGCATGCACACAAGCCACAGTTGATTCATATGATGTTCCTTAAAAACTGGACTATCTTTAAAAGTCATGAAATGTCATATTAAAAAATGTAAATTTCTGAGCTGAGCGTGGTGGCGCACGCCTGTAATCCCAGCACTTAGGGAGGCTGAGACAGGAGGATCACGAGTTCAAAGCCAGCCTCAGCAACAGCGAGGCGGTAAGCAACTCAGTGAGACCCTGTCTCTACATAAAACACAAAATAGGGCTGGGGATGTGGCTCAGTGGGTTGGGTGCCCCTGAGTTCAATCCCTGGTACCCCGCCCAAACAAAAAAGGCCGGGGGGGGGGATTTCTGGCTCCTTTTGAGAAATCACAAGCTGCGTCAATACCTGACACACAGAAATTTCTGTGGACCAAGCAGCAGTTCCTTCCTTTAGACAAGAGATGAGCTCTCCAGTTTTCCTCAGTCCCCACCACGCCCTACTGTCTTCACCCTTCCCCTCTCCTACCCCCGCCTTGTAAGCCTCGGGCCTCGCCATCTTCCTCTCTGCAGCCCTTTGGTTGGGACAACCACAAGCGAACATGTTCCCTAAACTCCAAAATGAGCTCAGTGAAAAGTGCTTTCAGAAACAGGCTGGGAACTACTGCAACCCTGCTCTAGCACGGCCCCTTGATGTCCAGTGTCCCTGGTCCTCTCTCGCACCCTGAGCAATCGGGCTTCCACTAGGTCCTCACGTGACCCCTCTGGCTACTAGTTCGTGTTGTTGTGTGGGTCTAGGCAGACCTGCAGTTCCAAGTGTCCTTTCACTTCTGACCGCGACTCGAGAGATGCCTAAATAATCAACAATAACCTTGACCACTAATGTCCACAGAGCACGGACTCTGTCATGCACTGGGCTAAGCACTCTAAATCATGTCCACAGGTCCTCATAACACTCAGCACTGGGGGCATCATTACTGTCCCGGTATTTCCAGGAGCAAACTGGGGCTTAGAGAGGTGACTTGTCCAAGATAGCAAGAGCCAGGATTGGAGCTCATTTGCCAGATACACTGTCTGAGTACCACCTGCTGCCCAGATGCTCCTCAGCCTCCCAGAGGTCTCCAACCTGACAGGGATAAGGCCACCTTTCCCCTCACACAAATCCCAGCCCTAGCCAGTGACAGGCCACTCAGGTTCCCCCACCCCCACCCCCACACCAGAGTCTCCACAGTGACAAATGCCAGCACCAAAGGACAAGTAGATCCAGCTCAGCATGTTTAGCCCATCGCCTGACCCCGGACACAGTGGGCTGAGGAGGAAGGAGCACAGATCAAAGACCAACAAACACACACACACACACACACACATACACACACATCCTTAAACCTCCAAGTCCAAACCCAAAATAGCCTTTCTCAGGCTGAATGGGCTGTGGATTTGTTCAGGGTGGGCTGAAATCTAGCTGGGGTGAGACAAAGCCAAGCCACAGGTACCAGGAGACTGAAAAAGCAAAGGTGCACCCCACCAGGGCAGCCAGAGGAGGGAGAAAGAGCAGACTCATCCCCGGACACACAGGCTGCGGACACCCCTGAAGGGGACAGTGAGCGAGGCTAGACTGAGATCCCAGCTGGAAACATCCTCGGGACAGAGGGAAATTAACAAGCACAGACTATGAGGTGAGCTGTGTGACCCCAGGCAAGCAACACCCTCTCTGAGTCTCTGGTGCCTGGTCCAGAAAGTGGAGATAACAAAAATACCCACCTCACAAATGGCCTGTGCTCCACACAGCACCTTGCACCTGGGAAGTACAAGCTCTTGATTTTATTATTCCAAAGGGGAAAAATAACAATCACGGTGACACTTTCCAAACTTCAATCATGAGCTGTCAAAGTTTGGCATATCTATGTTCACCCTGTAACACTGTTGACTATACCACCCATAATATCATTTAACTCAGTATGCCATTTTTATTTTAATCAACCTGTTTTTTTTTAAAAAAACTTTATAAGCATGTGAATTCATGGAATCAGCTTTTTTTTTTTTCTCTAATATGCTCCAAAATGAAACAGAGAACTCTAAGTTTGAAAATGTTCATACCAATGGCTCCTTCTGAAAAGCTGGAAGGAAGAGGGGAGTGTGTTCCCCCAAGGTGAGCCAGTTGGTGCTACCCCAAGGGGACAATTTGGCACTATCTATCAAAAATCACAGATGCTTCCAGAAAAAAAAAAATTGTAAATGCTTCCCCCCTTTGACTCAATCTTCTTAATTACAGGAATTTTTCCTCAATACTCCTTACGCTCCTTAAGCACGAAATACTACATGTGTATGGTTATTCATTTACAATAGCAAAAGTTTACATCAAGCCAAGCATCACTGGAAAGGAGTTGCTTAAATGTCACACGATGGGAGGCTGCTCAGGTATGAAGAGTAAGGACACTCTCTGTGCAAATATGGAAAAAATCTCAAAAAATCTCATCTTCCTTTTTAATCACTTAATGATTAGATGATCAAAATCCTTTGAACTGATACATCAAAATTGTGCATATTTATGAGATGTCATGTGATATTTTGATACATGTATGTACTGAGTGATAATCAGATCAGGGTTAATTAAGGATATATGTGCACACACACATATGCACATATATTGTTTGGTACTGGGGATTGAACCTGGGGTCTTGCTCTTGCTAAGCACATGCTCTACACTGAGCTACATCCCCAGCAAGGCTATATTCTGGAAGTTTCCCCCACAAAATGAAAACAAACCAGAGTATATACCCATCCATTGCTACCTTTTTTGTGAGCACATGAGTCCAGATGAGAAAGCATACTCTTAATTAGTTGCACTTTTGTGGAAACCGAAGGACACACGCAAGGAAACATAGTAGAAGTATTTATCTGAGCAGCAGGAGAGAACAAAGTGGAAGGGGAGGAAAATTTGTTAGGGTGTATTGAGTACCAAAAAAAAAAAAAGAAATCTCAAAGCTCGTGCCGCGATGCTCGATGCTCGAACACACTGGTACTGCCAGGCCAAACCCTCAGCCACCAGTGAGGCCAGACATTCCCAAGGACAGAGAGCAGGGAACGCTTCACTGAGTCTGGGTGGACTGAGGTTGTGTGAACTGAAATGTGTGTCACGTTAGAAGCTGTAATTACACAAACCACAATTAAAGCTGGGCGCGGTGGCGCACGCCTGTCATCCCAGCACTTTGGGAGGCTGAGATAGGAGAATTGCGAGTTCAAAGCCAGCCTCAGCAACGGTAAGGCGCTAAGCAACTCAGTGAGACCCTGTCTCTACATAAAACACAAAATAGGGCTGGGGATGCCCTGTACCAAAACAAAACCAACCAACCAAACAAACAAAAAACTCCCACAATTGAAAGGGTACAATGTAATTTGGTGAGGATCTTGCAAGAGAGAATGAATAGGACTGATAAGGCCACCTGTGCATGCGCCCCGGGGGCGGTTTGCTTCATCAGCTTGAGACACACACCTCCTGCTAACCTCTGCCCTCCTGGCAAATAAGTAATGATTCCGTTTCTGCGACAAGCTTCTCTCTGTGTAAACTCTGGCAGCACCCTAAATATGATTTCCTGGGTTACAGAAAACTATCAATGGCAACATTCAGGGTTAATTAGTACCCACATTCAAACTTCACTCCTGGCTGTGGCAGTTATTAGCTTTCTGACACAGGGGGCAAGTGATTTAACCCTTTTAAGAAAATTGGAAAACGATGATAATACCTAATTCCTGGGTTAATGAGAGGGGTCAGTAAGATTCTCTGCATGGAAACTGCCCAACAGTCACTAGCAAAAATAAACATTTAGCTCAGTTATTCTCACCATGAATTTTCTCTTTGCCTGTTGTCTAGTTGAAGTTTGTCTTTCTAATTATTTGTAAGATTTTTCCTCTGTATTAATTAAAGATATGAACTCCTTACCTATGATCTAAGCAGTAAATGTTTTCCCACGTTTTTGTCAGCCTTTTAGTTTTGTTGAGGACCATTTTATCACACATAATGTGTAACCAAATCACGTTTTTCCCTTTTCCTTTAAGGTCTCTGTCCTATTTACCAGCTGTCCTATTTATAAGCCCTTCCCAATATTTTCTTCTAGTCCTTTTGTGGTTTCAGTATATTTTTTTTTTAATCGACATCATCATTGCCCTTTAAATCCGTTTCAGCCTGAGCTCTGAGGAGAGCTCTCAGTGTTAAGCCAGTCGCAACAACAAATGCATGCAATGATCTGAAGCACCTGTTTTATCAGACACTCGTTTCTTAGGCGTACTTGGTAGATTTTACGCTCCATGGATCTTTCAATCCCTGCCTCTGTACCATACTATTTTAATTTATTATAGGTTTGTAATATTTTGGTATCTAAAAACATGCATACCAAACCCACCAGCCCTCCCCCAGCATTACAGTCTGCTTTTACATTTTTCTTGGTTATTTGGGTTTTTTTTCCTTATACTATAAGGAACTAAGCAGAGCTGGGTGCTGCAGCTAAGCTAAGGCACTGAGCTAAGGTTCTGCTGTGGGTGATGGAGAACTAGGGCTGGCGGGGGCGGGGGGGAGAGGAGAATAAATTCACATGTAATTTGAGCTTCCCTTTATGTCCTTCTGGAAAACTTTTCTTCTTTCCCCCTAAACTCTTCTATGTTGAAGCTCAACTATTTATTCCTCTGTATATTTATCTTTTGTACTTTTTTTTTCCTAGTACTGGGGCCCAAACCCAGGGGTGCTCTAACTAAGCCACACCCCCACCTTTTTACTTTTCATTTTGAGACAGGATCTTGCGAAGTTGCCAGAGCTGGCCTCGAGCTTGCCGTCCTCCTGCCTGGACCTCCTGAGCAGCTGGGATTACAGGTGTGCACCACACGCCCAGCTGTCCTTTTTACTTTTTTATTATGATTTCAACAGGACATTTTTTTTCTTGCCGCCTTTCTTTCATAATCAGATGTTCGTTAAACTACTCGGGACGGGTGCTTGGTCATTTTCCTAGGACTCCCTGGAGGCAATGGCCGTCGCTCACAGTGAGCCAGTCTTTTCCAGGCCAGGCTTAATGCCTATTTTTTCCATAAAGGATCTCAATTCACTAGCCAGGCCAGTGGTTCTCCACCTGGCTATGCCACCTTCTGTGGCACACATGAAACCCCTTCCAGAGATGCACTTCCAACCCCACCATCGCCACATGGGTCTCAGGGTGGGGCCCCCGGCCATGGTGAGCAGGACTTTAATGAGCAATGTGGTACCCTCAGAACACTGTTTAAGATCCAGGATAAACTGGTGACACTGGGCCAGCTCTCTTGATGGCCATGCCCTCCACATAAGGCACATTCACACAGAGCATCCCTAATTCCCAAATCCAAAATCGGAGAATGCTCCAAAATCTGAAACTCTTTGAGCACCAACGTGATACCATAAACGGGGAATTCCACACTTCTGATTCCGTGGGACAGGTCTCAGTCAACATACAGGTACTCTAAAAAATGACATTAAGTTACCCTTAGTTAGCAGGGTGTGGTGGTGCATGCCTGGAATCCCAGTGGCTTGGGAGGCTGAAGCCGGAGGACCACGAGTTCAAAGCCAGCCTCAGTAATGGCGAGGTGATAACCAACTCTATGAGCTCCTGTCTCTAAATAAAATACAAAATAGGGCTGCAGATATGGCTCAGTAGTTGCCGTGCCCCTAAGTTCTATCCCCAGTACCCTCCCCCGCGAAATTACCCTTAGCTACGTGTATAAGGTGTATAAGAAGGATGAAATGAGTTTTATATTTAGAAGTGGCTCCCAATGCCAATGTATCTCTGTATGTACATGCAAATATTCAACAATCAGGAGGAAAAAAGCCTGAAATTCCAAATAGTTCCAGCTGAAAGCTTTTTGGATAAGGGATAAGCAACTTGCAACTCCTCATGGTTACTGCCTGGCTCTTGCATGCATTTGAGTTTGTAAGTCCTGCCAAACAGGGTAACCAAGGGCAACCAGCAGACACACAGCTGCATGCATTCACCAGGCTACAGAGAGCAGCACAGGCCTCTCTGGGGTTAAAGTGGGGATCCTCCTTCTCCACAGCACCCCGGAACTGGCTTGCAAGATTCTTCTGGAAGGCCATACGGTCCAGGCAGCCCCCACCCTCAGGGGCTTCAAAGCATCAAGCCCCAGACCTCAAGATTCAGCTCCAACTGTGTGTCTGGTCTGGCAGGGGTGAGGGCACCTCCTTTCTAGCAGGTGACACCCAGAACTGGCTGGGAGACTCGGCCTGGCATGGAATGCAGGGCACCACACAGAGAGGGCTTCGTGGGGTCTTCAGAAGGCGAGGCTCTGGGCTGCCTGGACCCAGCTCTGTCCCCCTGCCATGTCCCTCAGGCTCTCTGTACTTCAGTTTTCTTATTGTAACAGAGATAACAATTTTTATTTCATAGGATTGCTATGGGGAGGGAATCACTTGTAGTTTTTAATACATGGCCTGACACACTGCAGACACTCCATAAATTCCAGCTATTAGTATTAAATTTTACCACCCAGGTCTTCCCTATATCTATTGCACCGGAACGTTTCCCAGTAAACTCCAGGTAAGTTCCCACGTTTTGGACTTTGGTTTTGATTTCCTGTGCCAATTCCCTCCGCTAAAGCTCTGAGTCATAACTAGGGGCTCCTGGTCAAAGAGGTGCAGGGCTGCTCTAAGGAAGAAGAGTGTGAGCTGGGATCTGAAGGATGGGCCCAGCAGGCAGTTCTGCTTCAGCCCAGGAAGCCCCAGAGGATCCCTCCCGATGCTGCCACCCCCATAGCTTCACGCCATGCCTCAGCCCCCATGCCGTTTCCAGCCTGGACCCCTCAACCAGGAGACCCCAGTCCCCATGAGAGGAAGTTGGCTATAGGGATCATGAGCCAGCTTCTAAAGTAGAGAATGAAAATTCACTCCCAGCTCTGTTACTTTCCAGTAGGGCAACTTTGAGCAAAGGACTTAATCTTTTGCAAGCCTCAGTTTTCACATCGGCAAAATGGACAGAAAGAGCTATCCTGTGAAGAGACCCTATAGCATATCGTAGTAGATTGCCCTGTGAGGCTAGACTGTCTGGGACTGACTCCCAACTTAATGAATTACCAGCTGTGTGACCTTGGGCAGGTTTCCTAACTTCTCTGTGCTCCATTATCCTTGCCTTTAAAATGCAAATAATAATAGCAGCACTAAACTCTCATAGGATATGGCAATTTAATGTGTTAATATCTGTAAAGGGCTCCGCACATTGTTTGTTGAATATAGTAAGTAATTGTGCCTGCTTTCTAACAGAATTCATGAACCATGATTATATTGTGCTTAGTAACTGGCATGAAGTACACAATTGATACACATTAGCTTAAAATGCAAAATGACATCTGTGACCTGGGGCAAGTCACTTCCCTGGTCTGATCTCAGTTCCCCCTTCAGAAAACGAAGGGGTTGAGCTGGGTATTCCCTGGGGGGACCTCCAGTTCTGGCAGCCTCAGGGGGTCCCGGCTGTTCAGAGAAAGCGCCCGCCTCTTCCTGTGGGGGTGCGCTCACACCCTCGGGTTATAAATAAATCCTCCGACACCCACAAAACATGCGCGCCCATCCTCCTGCTCCCGCCACCTCCCCTGAGCATGTGGCTGAGTGGCTGGGTGGGGGTCACCCAAACCCAAGACCAAGATCAGAGGCCTGTCCACTCGTGGGGATGCTGTCTGCATGGTCCCTGTCCACTCGTGGGGACGCTGTCTGCACGGTCTGGTGCAGTTCAGGCTGCCCTGCGCCCCCACGGCGCCCTCTGCAGCCCAGGCGCTCGCCACACCCATGTCTGAGCCTCCGAGGGGCAGGACGGGCTTGCGTGGAAGGACCGGTGAGTTTGTGAATGACAGGAGCCCCCTGTCACTGCCAAGGACATCCAAAGCAGATGGCCACGGAGCCACCGCGTGCGCCTGAGGCTCTGGGGCGCAGCAAGTCCACCCGGGCTCAGAGCCCCGGGATCCCAACCTTGAGGCCGAGAGCCCAGCTGAGCAGGGCGAGTTCTGCACGCAGATACGCAGACACGAGGTCAGGGCTTCCTTGGGGAGCCCCCATCCCGCCCTTGACCCTTTACAGAGAACATCCTTAGGGTACCATTGTGTTCAAGGGACAGAGAGCTGTGAGGTTTCCTGCCCTGGGCAAGGTGTGTGCGGATCAAATTGCTGACAATGATCCCCCCTGCAGGTGGGGATAATAAATATTATCATTATTCTTTAACAGCTCTTGTCCAACGCCAGGCACTGTGCAAAGGGCTTTGCCTGTCATTCGCTCAGTTGATCCTCGATGACTATGAGAAATAAGTTTATTATTCCCATTTAAGAGGGGAGAAAACTGAAGCACAGAGAAGTCAAGTAAATTGTCCAAGGTCACACAGTGAGTGATTTGGGAACAGAATGGAAACTCTTTGCCACCCTGTGAATATAGCTGTCCCTTGGTACACAGGATTGGTTTCAGGAACCCTGCAGATACAGAAGTCTTCGGTAGCTCAAGTCTCTCATATAAAAATGTATAGTATTTGCATACAATGTGTGCACATCCTCTGGTCTACTTTGAATCATCTCTAGGTTACTTTTAATACTTAATATAATGCCAATGTTCTATCAATAGTTGTCATACTGTACTGGTTAAGGAATAATGACAAGATAAAAAGCAGTACCTGCTCAATATAGATGCGACTATTTTTTCCCTAAAGATTTTCAGTCTGTGGTTGGCTGAATCCAGGGATGTGAGACCTGCGGGTTTGGAGGGCTGACTATAAATGTAAAGTCACCTGATGCGTGACAGCAATGAGAGATGTGTGAGGCTCTGCATACCAAGTATCAGGAACTGACCTGGTCAGGGAGGCCAGGGCGGGCCCCCCAGAGGAAGTCCAGCTTGAACTGTGGCCTGGCAAATTGGCACACGGGCTCTCAACCCTGGGTGCACATTACAATCAACTGGGTGCTTTGACTCAGTCATGGGCCCAGGCACAAGGACTGTTAAAAGGCTCTGTGAGTGATTCTAACACACAATCGGGATCGAGACTCCCTGAACTCACGGGAGGAAAGGAAGAGAGGAGTATCTCACCAGAGGGAATGGCATGTGCAAATGCCCAGTGCTGGTAACAGGTGACACGGAAAGAAGGCGCTCCAAGAGCCGGGAGGGGGTGCCACACAGAAGCTAGGCTGACTCATGAGGCCAGAGCTCGCAGGGCCTCATAAGCAGGACAGTCATGTCATGCAGCTTTCAAAGGGCACCCGTGAGAATGGCTGGTGCAAAAACCGTTCAGGATGCCAATGAAACAGAATAAGCCAAGTTTATTCATAGGTGAGGGGCTGGATGTGCCATCACCCTACTTATAAGCCACATCAAAGGGCACGGGCCTCGTCTTAAGAACAATGCGATGTCATTGACACATTTTCAGCAAGAGAGATGACAGGTTGACATCCTCCTAGAAACGTGTGGAAACAAGGGGCGGATGCAGTGGAGGAAGCAGAGGCGCACAAGAGTGAACTCGGACTGGGGTCCCACAGTGGGGACTCGGAGAAGGAGGCAGCAGCGTGTCACAGGGGTTAAGAGCAGACTCTAGAGCCGGAACGAGTGCACACCCAGGCCTTGCTTCTTCTCCATCCTGTGCCCTGGCCGGTCAGTTAATTTCTCTGAGCCTCAGTTTTCTCCTCTATAAAATGGGCACAAAAGAAGATCTTTCTCATAAGGTGATGATTAAATAAGTCAGTACAGCTGAGCATTTCTAATCTGAAAACCCCAAATGCTCAGAAATCCAAAACTTTTGGAGTGTCAGCACAATATGTGGAAAATTCCAGAACCGACCTCAGGTAATGGGTCTCAGCCAAAACACAGGCGCACTATCGATGTTGTATAAAATTACCTTTTTAGCCTTTGTGTATAAGATAAATGAATTTTGTGTTTAGACTTGGGTTCCATCCCCAAGATATCCCATTATGTACATGCATGTGCTCCAAAATTTAAAAAAAAAAAAATCAGAAATCTGAATCATTCCCAGTCCCAAGCATTTTGGATAAGGAATAGGCAAGCTATATACGTAAATCGCTTAGAACAGCACCTGGCATATAATAGGTGCTATGTAAGTGTTAGCTAAAATTATGATTTAGGAGGTATAATTACTATTCAGTCGGATTTGGCAGCAGAGAGAATATGAGGATGAAGGAAAGTCTCAGAACACATGGGAAGAGCCCTTGGGAACTGACCACCGCTCAGTGGGATTTGGGAGATTTACAGTTAACGGGAGAAAAAGATCAAAGTTTCACAAGGAAGCTGTGACATACAGAACTAAGGGAACCTAAAGGCCCGGATTGACGGCAAAAGTAGATCTGGGTCAAGCAACTATTTATATGATATGCCAGACACTAAGCTCTTTGCATATATTAACTTATTTAATACTCACAAGATTTCTAAGAAGCAGATATAAGCCTCCTCTTGTAAGTGAAGAAACAGGAACAGAGGTTAAGTGACATATCCAAAGCACACAGATAGTAGGTGGCAGCATCAAGATATGGCTGGCTTCAGCCGGGCACCGTGGCACATGCCTGTAATCCCAGCACTCTGGGAGGCTGAGACAGGAGAATTGCGAGTTCAAAGCCAGCCTCAGCAACAGTGAGGCACTAAGCAACTCAGTGAGACCCTGTCTCTACATAAAACACAAAATAGGGCTGGGGATGTGGCTCAGGGTTCGAGTGCCCCTGAGTTCAATCTCCAGTACCAAAAAACCCCCCCAAAACCAAAAAAGATATGTCTGGCTTCAAAGTCCATGCTCTTAGTTAACATTCAACAACACAACCCCGAAACTGTCCATTTCACTCTGTGCTCGACCTCAAACTACCACAAAAAGTACCAGGAGGTATTGTTTAAAAATAGGAGAAAATCTATTTCAGTCCAAGAATCGAGGAAACGTGCCAAACGAACACCAGAAACCCTTGAACTATTTTCAACATAGGGAAACTCAGAGTCTGGGGTGGAGGGAAGGCACCCTAGCCTGGTTCTCATCCCACTTTCAATTTAAAAACCAAAGTTAGAGTGGGAAGGTCTGACGGGGGGAATGGTGACCAAATGCAGGAAGTGAAGGGGAGCCCTGGCAGGTGCCTGGGCTGTCTCAGAACACTGCATTCGGCAGACTCAGAATGCGAATGACCTCTTCCCAGAGCCTCCAAGAGAAGCAAGCAGCAGCAGGACCCACTTGCAGATCCCACTGGACACCAGGAGAGTGCTTGTGACAGCAGGGGGCGCTGACACTATGGGTTCCTAACCAGAGTCGTGTGCAAGGGTTCGGGAAGTGGGTGCACCCTGGCCAGTTCAGATGCAGCACCACCAAGACACAAAAAGACCTCTGCATTCTTTTAAGCTTCTGGCTTTGGACTGTTGCTGTCTCCTCACTGCCCAAAGAAGGCTGATCTGGCTACATTTACATTTCCCTTCTGTCCCCAAATGAAGGGAGACCTCCCATGGAGAGTCCCACCTGCAAATGCAGTAGTTGTAAACTAGAGGTCCACAGGATGAATCTAGTCCCCCAAAAAATGTGTTTAAAAACTACACCACTGCAGAGCACGACAGTGCATGCCTGTAATCTCAGCAGCTTGGGAGGCTGAGGCAAGAGGATCGCAAGTTCAAAGTCAGCCTCAGCAATTCAGTGAGCCTTAAGCAACTTAGCGAGACCCTGTCTCAAAATAAAAAATAAAAATGGGCTGGGGATGTGGCTCAGTGGTTCAGCACCCCTGGGTTCAATCCCTGATACCAAAAACAAAAACAAAAATCTACATCATCATTGTAATTCTCCAATTATTCACCGGTGTCTAAATTTAGGAGATTTCAGCCTCCTCTGGAAAAGTTGGAAAATCTGGACCTTGTTCCTTTAAAAAACTGGATTTTTTTTATTAATGGAGTTGAATGACAGCTTTCCGAGAGCATGTGCACTGGCCATTTGGACACTCCTGCAATCACAACCCGGCTCATTTACTCACCCGCCTGGCCCCTGCTGGTTAGAAGTTGGACATCCTGATTAACTGGATGCTCTGTGTCCTTTCAAAGTCATGCAGCCACCGTAAAGCACAGAGGAAAGCGCCAGGCACAAGAGGGTCATTTTATTTACATGGAGTTCAAAGGCAGGGAAGCCGTTTCCACAGCAGCTGCACCATTTTGTATTTGCACCAACAGTGTGCAAGGGTTCCAATTTCTCCACATTCTCACCAACACCTGCTGTCTTTTAGGTTTTTGAAAATATTATTTATCTTATTAGGCATGAGATGAGATCTCTTTGTGGGTTCAATTTGCATTTCCCTGGTGATAAGTGACACTGAGCACTATTTTTTTCATACATCTGCTGGTCATTTGCATGCTCTTTGGAGAAATGGGTAATTGAGTCCTGAGCCCACAAAACATTAACAAGTGGAACTGCCGTGTGATCCAGTAATCTCACTTCTGAGTATTTTTTTCCAAAGAAGTTGAAAGTAGAATCTTGAGGAGACGATAGCAATTCCATGTTTTTTGAAGTATTATCCACCAAAGCCAAGATTAGAAACAACATAAATGTCCACTGGTGAACGGATCAAGAAACTCTCTTTCTCTCTGTCTCTCTATCTCTCTGTTTCTCTCTCTCTCTCTCTCTCTCTCTCACACACACACACACACACACACACACAGAGAAATAATATTTGGCCTTTAAAGAGAAGAAAATTCCACAAGGCAAGACAACATGGAGAAACTTGAGGACATCACATTAAACAAAACAAGCCTGACACAGAGAGACTAATGCTGCATGCTAACATTTAGGAGAAGTATCTAAAATAGTGAACTGCATAGAATATAGAATCAGAGAATGGAAAGACAGTTGCTACAGGCAGGAAGGAGGGAGTTACCAATCAAGGGACACAACGTTCCAAGACGAGTGAGCCCTAGAGATCTGCTGGGTAGCCGGGTACCATCAACAAGAATATCCTGTTCACTCAAAAATTTAGCAAGAGGGTAAATCTCAGGGCAAATGTTCTTTCCAAAGTAAAATAAGAGTTGCCTGTGGAGGGTGGGATATGGGGAAACTATTGGTTGCCTGGGGAGTAGTTACCTTGATGGAGCAGGAGGGAGGTGCTGGAAGGGGCATAAAAGGTTTCTGAGGGTTCCAGTTACAAAAAAAAAAAAAAAAAGTTTGTGGTATGGGAATTCAGCAAACTGGATATTTTTTACATACAATAAATAGTTTTCAAAAAACATATGACCAGTCCAGACTCAAACCAGCCACTTTGGTTTCCAATTCTAAATCCCCAGAGGCAGGATTCTGATGGATCCAGCCTAGGAGAGACTCCCATGCATCTGGACCAAATGGTGTGGAGGCTGTGACCTGGCACAAATCTGAGTGCCTCAGTTTCCTCATCTGTGACATGAGGATGATAACAATGATCTGGTGAAACAGAGCCCCTTTAAAATGAAAAGCAACTTCCCAATAACTGTTGTTCTGTATCCTGAACTTCCTCATGTTCTGCATAAAAACTGGGGAACTGGGCTGGGGCTATATGTAGCTCAGTGGTAGAGCGCTTGCCTAGCATGCGTGAGGCACTGGGTTCGATCCTCTGCACCGCATATAAATAATAAATGAATAAAATAAAGATCCATCAACAACTAAAAAAATACTTAAAAAAACTGAGGAACTGTCCAGACTGTACCCCAAGGAAGCTGAAACCCGCAAGTTCTCTGGCTAGCTACATATGCATGTGTATGTCTCCTGGCTGTTGTTTCTATCAACTGTAACTGCTTCTATAAGACTGGGAAAGAAACCACCTGGCTGCTTCTCCCCAGTCTGAACAAACTGCATAAAAATTCATCTTCCCTTTTTATATCATTTACTTTTTTTCATGTAGGCAGGCAGCTGACCCTGGCCAGCTGGGATCCTCACAGGTTCCCTGGACTGTCTGCCTTTAGCACTATTTTGTAAGGAATAAGGAAGAAAAAAGAAACATTGTATGTAAAATGCTTATAACAGAATTATATCTATGAATGCTGGCTTCTAGACAGTATTTTTTAAACGAAGGAATATTTGGAAATCCTACAATCACAGACCACTGGAGGTGGGAGCCCTTTGAAAAATGTCAGACAGAAAGACTAGAAATGAGGTCCCTGGACTCCAGAATCCTCCAGGCTGCTTCCCTGCAGGGTCATCTGCTCTTTGATTTCTGCATTTCCCTCCAGGCCTTCAGGCTCCGAGGCTGGGGTTTTATGGGAAATTGCCTTTATCAGACTGAGTCTTGTCCTGACTCCCAACCAGGAGAAGTCAAAATAATTCCTAAGATAGGATATCTCAGGCTCATCCAAATCTCAGCAGCTCTCCTCTCTGCGCAGGAAAAGCAGTTAGCTTCCGTTCTCTGCTCCTAGAGCATCTTAGATTCATTTCTTCCTCCCCAGCATGAAGCGCCATGTCTTGGTGACAGTGAGGGACGAAGGGCTATTTAGAAGCAATTCATTCTGACCTTTACCAGCTGGTTCTGCACTGCAAAAGCTGTTGGCCCAGGGCAGCTGGGAGCAGAAACGGTGTGTAGAAGACCCTTGACCGTCGATGGAACTGCATTTGTCAGAGATGAGCCCTTTCCCCACCAGACCCGTGGAGGATGCCCTTGTATTTCCATTTGGTAAAAAGCAAGATTGATGTATGCAATGCCAAAATAAATCTGGACTTCTTAAGCTCACAATCTAAGACTTGAAAGGACCATGAATGATAATATTAATCAGCATGTACGAGGGGACCGACATGGTAAATGAAACTTTTACCATGAAATGGCTCATTTAGTCTTCAGCTGGACCCTGAGGCAGGTGCTTTTTTTTTAAATAAGATTTTTTTAAACCTTTATTTTATTTATGTATTTTGTATGTGGTGCTGAGGATTGAACCTAGAGCCTCACGCGTGTGAGGCACGCGCTCTACCACGAAACCCCAACCCCAGCCCCAGGCAGGTGCTCTTTTACCTTCTTTTTCCAGATTAGGAAACTGAGGCAGGAACTGAGACTGGCCGAATATTATTTAGCTAGTCAGCAGCAAACCTGGAATTCTAACCTAACCATTCTGACTTAAAGTCCTTGCATTCGTTTCTAAAACTGGCTACCCATCAGAAATACCCGAGAACTTTTAGAAATACAGATTCCCAGACCAATGTGGTAACCTTTCCAGATATTGATCCCATTAATTGTTAGGCATTCCCCTCCCACCCCGTGATCTGCAAAGCAGCGTTCAGAAGATGTAGTGGACACACCCATGGGTTTGCTCAGCCCAATCTCTCTGTTTCCCTTCTCTCTATAACAATGTCTCAACTCTCCTTTGAAAAGTCTTCCCACCCACTGTGGGAAATTGCCTTTATCAGACTGAGTCTGGTCCTGAACCCCAACCAGGAGAAGTCTTCCTTCCCACTGTGTTTGGACAAACACTTTAAAAGCACAACCGAGGACTGGTTAGATCACTTGAACTTGACCAAATAATCGCTCTCCTTTCGGAATTTGACTTTAGGCTCAAAGGAATCTAGATGGAGCTGGTCTTGTTCAAGATTTCTTTTAGTTCCTGGAGGTCCACCATATCCTTTCCAGTGAATTCCTTTCTAACTTGAGTTAAGCAAAGGCAGCTTCTGTTGCATGCAACTTAATGACAAGGACCAGAATCACCACTGTGGTGGAAACCCACATTCCCAGACACCCACTCTATAGCATGCCTGGAGATAGAGCTTTGCTCTATCAGGATGGAGAGTTAACGTCATACCGAACGCTGTTGCTCAGTTTGAGCTGTTTTTCCTTATCCTGCACAGATGGTCCTAATCCTGTCCTTGGGAGTTAAACGCAAAACAACTAGACAACAGTCCTTTGGATATTTGGGGTATTTGGTGACAGTGAACCTCTGAGCTAGACAAGCCCACCCACTGTCAAGGTACCTCCACCCACGCCCTCCCTTCTAAGGCTGTCTTTTGGCATTTGATAACATACACCCCGATTACTGGGCGTTTTTGCTATGGACGCAGAAGTCATAGACTGAAGTGTTTTGTGAATAGGATGTCATTTAAGCCCTTTAAGATTTAGACAGAAAATAGATAAATGAGGAAGAAGGACGATCTTGTTTGGATTGAATCACCACTATTAAGAGATCCAGATGGGTCTTTCAGATCAGGCGATGGTGAAGCCAAGAGAGACGTTCAGTCCTAACTTGCTCCGGCCCTGGAAGGAGCCAGGCAGGCCTGAAGTGTCATTATTGGAAACAAACCGTGGATGTCCCCACTTGATGCCATGAACCTAGACAACCTTGGCTTTGAGAGATGCGCAGGTGACGCTGTGCTGTTTTTTCTGAGCCAAGAAGCCTGGACAACACCATGTAGGAGAAGGCCAGCCTCTGCGCTGAGGATGGACGTGGTCTTCCTGCCACTCAGGCTGAGCAGGAAATGGGTGAGGCCTTGGCCTGGCAGAGCTACAACTTGCCCTCCTTCTCCAGGGCCTCAGGCGACATGAGATCAAGACAGACCAGGGCCAGAATCTTATGGGGACACCTACAGAGTCTCACTTGGGAGCCACAGCTGGTTTCCCGTTGATGGAGGACCTCAGGTGCAGCCGTATCTGAAGTCACCATTGGTGACTGTCTTTGTGGAGTCCTGTCACATCTGAGCCTTCACCCAGATTTGGTCTTCACCACATTCAGTGGGAAACCTAAGCCTGCCCTGGAAGGGAAATGGCACCCAAAACGAACGGAACTGGAGAAACGAGCTACAGAATATCCCAGAGGCTCTTAAGAGTTCTGCAGACAACCATCAGGAAAAAGACCACAGAGCAGACTGGAGAAGTAGCCACCCAAGCCAGAGCATGTCTGCTGTGAATTCTGTGTTTAGGAAATGTGGCCTTGGGGTTTTTCATGTATAAAATACTACATGTTAACATTAAGTATTATGTGTACGAGCTATTTTTAGATATTACAAACATATAGTAATTCTAAATTCTTACATACGATGCCATAGCTAATGTTTTGCTGTCAGCTCTTTTACATTTAGCAATGTATATTGACCACACCTCCAGGCCAATGACATTTTAATCACTGTGATTTTTTTTTTTTTTTTTTCTGGTACCAGGGATTGAACTCAGGGGCACTCGACCACTGAGCCACATCCCCAGCCTTATTTTGTGTTTTATGTAGAGACAGGGTCTCACTGAGTTCTTTAGCGCCTCGCTGTTGCTGAGGCTGGCTTTGAACTCTGGATTCTCCTGTCTCAGCCTCCCTAAGTGCTAGGATGACAGGCGTGCGCCACTGCACCCAGCTATCACTATGATTTTTTATTCAACTATAATTTCAGTATAATAATGGATAGATTGTAAGCATACAGCTTGATGAGTTCTAAAGAACGTGCATGCTGGACAGCATCCATCCCAATCAAGAACTTTTCCATCGCCCCAGACAATGGGATATTTAATCCCTGCAAAGCATTCCATCACATGGATATATTTTTAACTTACATAAACCCTAATAGTCACTTGAGTCATTTCCAAATTTTTTGTTACTATAAATACTGATGCCATGGAATGTCACTCTGACCTACCCTTAAATAATTTCTCAGCAGAAATTCCTAGAATTGTCATTACTTAGGGGGAAAATGATAAGGTTTAATAACGTTTAGATCACAAATGATTTCTGAAACCATAAAATATTGAAGAAAGTATCTTTTTAGACAAACCAACCAGAGTCCTTCTGCACTTTTGTACTGACTGGCACAGGGCCCCGATCAATACGGTGGGCTATTATTATTAGCTATTATTCCTTGGCGGGTCAGAAAGTAGCCTGCATCCTTTCTTGAGCAGGGGAGATGCCTCCATATATTAATAATGATTTTAAAGCCATTTATTGAGTGCCACACCATTCCAGGTGTACTCCTTCATGAATACTCACAAAAGCCTGCAATTTTGGTCTCATTTTGCCCATTTTAAATCCATCAACGGATGCTCAGAGAATTTAAGTTATTTTTCCCAAGGTCACTGGAGCAGTCCATGGCAGAGTCGGAATCTGACACCCAGCTTTTCTGGCTCCGAAGTCTGGGTTCTTTTCTCAGCAACGTATCACTGAATTAGAGGTTTTGTGTAAGGCGATAGAAATGGAAAGTCATTACCTCACTCTGGCACACTCTGGGTGGAGGTGTGTGGGGAACTGCCTATCAATACGTCCATGACCGTGACAAGGGAGAAGCCGTGGTGATGCCCTTTGCCACACACTGAGCCGAGCACTTCACACAGGGCTGCCTTTTGCCATCAGTTTGTCTGTCTTTGGTTTGTTTGCTAACTTTTTATTTTCATCGTAAATGGTTTTTTAAGTCATCGCTATAAACCTACGTGGTTGGTGTGAATACGTTGTGGATAAGGGCAGGAAGGCACAGAGAGGTAAAAGGACCAACTCAAATTCTCCCTAATGATTATCCAGGTGGAATCCGACCTTAAATTCAGGTATGTCTGATCTCAGAGACTGTTAACCACCATGGGCACCGCCAATAAAGTGTCACACTATCCGTTTATAGCCAGAGGCAGCTAAGTCAGCTGGGGACCTGGGGCAGGGAATAAGTGAGGTGCGCTCACCTCGCTGCATGAGGCCATCTGTGCCTCTTGGAGCCACACTAACAACTGCAGATCTTTTATGAAATCCAGTGTGATGGTCCCCAGAGATTCTGCTTGGTGGTGGCCCCTTGAATTAACAGGATACACAGT
This sequence comes from Geosciurus inauris, assembly GCA_004024805.1. Classification (NCBI taxonomy): domain Eukaryota; kingdom Metazoa; phylum Chordata; class Mammalia; order Rodentia; family Sciuridae; genus Geosciurus; species Geosciurus inauris. The sequence goes on along the minus strand of PVHX01017365.1, from coordinate 19,570 downwards.
AGATTAACCATAGATGTTCCTTATCCATTGAGGCAGTGGAGCCTATTTCTCTGCCATTTGAATTTGGACTTGGCCATGAGACTGGCTAGCTCTGTCCAATAGGACATCGGCAAGCATGAGTCACAGGCTTAGAAAACTCCTCTCTTTCTAGTTCTGAGATCTCACAGGAGGCTGTGTCTGTGGTCCATATTCCGAGAGTTAGGTAACCCATAATGTCCATGTGTAATGTCTATGGAAGTTGCAGAGACTCAGTCTTTCTCACAGGTCCAAGAGACAGGACTAAGTTCTTCCAACTCAATGAGATCAATGACCAGGAAGATGCCTGTTGATGACCAGAAATATCACCCATGCTTCCACCATGTTTGAGATCCTCTGATGGTGAATGCTATATATAATACTGTCTATTCCCAAGGGCACTGAAAGGTTGGGTCAGTAGCTAGGTTCACTGGGACAGTGCCTGGTTTACAAAGTTCCCTCCATAAATCATGATGTGGACCAATTTGAAGAATGATGTAAATTATATGAAGTTCTACCAGTATCCAGAATATATCTTGGCTCCAAATAGGCTTTTATTTTGGGGTGAGGGGTGCCAGAGATTGAACTCGGTGGCACTCAACCACCGAGTCATATCTCCAGCCCTATTTTGTATTTATTTAGAGACAGGGTCTCACTGAATTGCTTAGCACCTCTCTTTTGCTGAAGCTGGCTTTGAACTCATGATCCTCCTGCCTCAGCCTCCCCAGCCACTGGGATTATAGGCGTGCACCACTGCGCCCGGCCCAAATGGGATTTTCATAGCAGAGAATAAAGGATAGAGATCAGTACATGTGTTTTCCATGAATGCAACTGTACATTTCTGCTCCACAAACTTGCTGCACACAAACTCCTCCAAGGTCACACAGTGGGAAAGGGCACTGCTCTAGACCTGCACATAGGCGAGGCCAAAAGAAAGCCTGGCCAGGTGGCCAAGGTCCTTAATCATGCCTCCAACCACGGGCAGAAAAAGGTCAATGAACTTAGTCAAGCCAGTTCAGGAGTCTGAAGCAATTCATCATCCACGGACCTTCTTGGAATGGTGTCCAGAGATAGAATTGTTGCAGGCAAGCTGCCAAGTCCTATGCATGCTGGCTGCAGGGAGCATGTCCTGCTCTCCCCATGCCTGAAGCCCGATGCGTGGCCGCACTCTTTACACAGGGCGGGGCATTCGCACAAGGAACTACACTTCAGAAAGATGGCCAGGTGGAAGTCAGAGAACCTGTTCATTCTTCAGACTTCCCTGTCTGTCCTTGCTCACAGCCCTGCGTGAGTTCACTGTTGATCTTACCATCGTCTTGATTACATATGTACAGAGCTCTCGCTCAGTACCAGACCCCGTCTGACATGCTTTCGTAGATAATTATCCATTTGACACTCACAGCAATGCCATAAGGTAAGCACCAGTATTTCACTCATTTCAGCCAAAAATCTAAGGCATGAAGATATTTAAATAATTTGTCTGAGGTCATGCAGGTTTAAGCCCTAAGAAGACGGAACCATCCTCTGTGATTTTAACCAGCACAAAGTACGGCTTCTCTGGTTTCCTTGGAGGGACCATCCATCCCTTACTCTCAAACCATGGGGTAAATGCATAGACCATCACCTCCAGGAGTAGGCCCAGGGTTCTCCAGAGAAATGGGGCCACTGGGAGAGATGTCGCTATAGATATGGGTACAGGGATATACTTATCAAGTGCTTATGGAGGCTGAGCAATCCCATGTGCAAGCTGGAGAACCAAAATAGCCAGTGGTATAATGCAGTCCAAAGCTGACCCAAAGGTGTGAGAAGCAGAGGATCCAGTGGCACAGGTCCTGGTCCAAGCCTGAAGGTTCAAGGTCTGAGAGCACTGGTATCTAAGGTGGGCAAAGGTGGAGGTCCCGGCTCTAACAGAGGGTGAACCCCCTTTCTTTCACCTTTTTGTTCTATTTGGGTCCTCAGCAGACTAGGGACACCCATGGACACTGGTGAGGGTGTCCTTTCCTCAGTCTCTCTGCTGAAATGCTGGTCCCTTCTGGAAACACCCTCATAGACCCCAAATAATGTTTTACAAGCAATCCATGTATCTCTTATCCCAGTCAAGGTGACACATGGAATTAACCATGTGTTAATTAACTACCCTTGCTCCACCTGGCATCCACCCTCCCTTCAAACCAAACTTAAATTTCCAAGTAAAAATAACAAGGTCATTAATTCCACCCCACTCAATACAACTGGACCTCGAACAACTGAAAACACATTAATCCCTTAAGTATCTGTTAATCATCTCTAGATATCCCACATCTTTAAATACTAAGATGTCAAATGAACAATAACTTAAATACTGATACAAAATCAATGCATCATATGTTAAAGGATAAAAGACGAAGACAGAAAAAAACCAAGATAATTGCTTAGTATATGTGTATGTGTGTGTGTGTGTGTGTTGTGTGTATACACACACAAAATGTATTCATAGCAAAATTAAAAGGAAATTCTCATGTCAATCAGTCTTTATGTCTATAACTGGTCACAAGGTCATAAGTGCTACTTAAAACTACTTTCTACAGCCCGTTCTGTTCCCCTTTGCTCTCAGCAAGCACCGGGCAGGGTGACCCAACCTTTTTTCTCCTAAAGTGTCTGGGCCATGAGTAGCCCTGCCTGAGCGAGTTGCTGTAGTTTTCCATTGACCTCAATCACGGTACTAAGAGATGTCCTAAGGGATCTCCTGTATTCCAGGCATATTCTTCTCTTCCTCTGGGGGGGGGAGTCGTCCAGTCGTCCTGGAAGTCCAGAACAATCACTCCAGCCAACTCCATCACTCCCTCTTGACCTATGGACACAGAGACGTAAGGGGCCCAACGTGGCCAGCTGGTGGTCTTCACTTCCAGTTCAAACAAAATCACTATACATGTCCCTGGGACATGCATTTCTCCTTCCAGAACTAAGACCTCTAGTCCAGCAGAGCATAAATTCATGGACCTAGGAAGCAAAATATTGCTAGTGGGTCACCAGGGGTGGTGGTGAGTGATGTCACTCCCATTTCTACCCCCTTGATTCCTGGACCTGTCAGTCCTGGCCATCAGAGTAATGGCACCATATACTGCTTCAGAGGAGCCAGACAATCTTCTGGTGAACCTGCCTTGATTCCAAAGCTTTCAGGACCCATTCAGAATGCTGCCTTAAAATTCTGTTCCTATAGACATACTCTCAGTAACAAAATTTTCAGTCTTAGTCCATTGGGGTTGTTATGATGAAATTCCAAAAACAGGATGGCTTTTAAATAAAAAATGTATTTCTCACAGTTCTGGTGGGTAAGCCCAAGATGAAGGGACTGGCAGGCTCATTTCCTCACATGTAGCTGTTTTCTTGCTATTATTTCACATGGTGGAAGGGGTGAGGCATCTCTCTGGGGTCCCTTTTATTAAGGCATTAATTTCATTCATGAAGGTTCCTCCCTTATGATCTGATGACTTCCCAAAGTTCCCACCTCTTCATACCATCACCGTGGGGTCTCAGATGTCAACATATGAATTTGAGTGGGGAGACAAAGCATTCAAACCACAGCAGTGCAGGACCAAGTCTGGCCAGTAGGCTTACCCCATCATTCTGCTCCATGTGACTTGTGGTCCACTGAGACCTAAGGTCTTGTCACTGGGGTTGCAGTGCAGATAAGATCTAAGCCTAAAGGGGTGACAGCCATCATGCTGCCACAGGAGAAAAGCCTTCCGGAAAATGAGACCAACCCAGAGGAAAGCTGAGCCCAGAAGTGGAGGAAGAGGATCCTGGAGACCTCATTTAAGCACTTTGATTTACTGTGCCTAAAGCCAGGCCTCGGGCTTTTCAATTCCAGGGACCAAAAAAAACATCCCTTTTCATAAAATCCAATTTGAATTGAGTTTCTGACTCAGGCAACAATAAATCTGTCAGAGACAAAATATGGGAATTATCCCCTTGCCTACAACCTGAGTATCAGGTCTTGGTTTGACCTGAGAGCTGCATAAGGGGGTCAGGCAGTCCCCCCAGACTCCCCTGCCTATTTTCCTGGGGAGCATCAAAAGTAGGGTACCAGAAGGGCCAGGGAGTAGAATACAGAGCATGGCAAACAGTTCCAACTTTCATCTCAGCAAACAGACCTGCCAAGGTATGGGCACTGCTGGGTTGCCTGCAGTTCTGAACCTTGGCACTGTGTTTTCCAAGCGAAGTATCAGCAGCATGAGCTCTCAAGTGTTTGCATTCACAGAACAACAGAGATGTCCCCCCAATTTCAGCAAAATGGCCATGGAACACTTGTAGGAGGCTAACAGGAATCCAAAGCATTCAGAGACAAAAGGTAATCACTACTCATTTCAGACAAAACAAGGTCAGCTGTCAATTTTATGTGTAACAGGACCTGTAATGGAGACAAAGCCGGAGAAGTGAGGGGCAGGATTCTAGGAAGGGAAACCAAAGCAGAAGAAAAGAAGAGAACTGGAGGGAGGGCTGCACGTGGGGCATGCTGAATGCAGTTCATTGCAGAGCAGTGGGAGACTGTGCCCTGTCAATGAGGGCAGTTCCAGCTGCATAGAAATGAATCCCCCAACGATGAGACTTGACCAAGGAGAACTTCTTATCTCACCTATTCAATTTGGGGATAAGAAGACTCAGAAGTGACTCAACAGCCCATCAGTGTCATCATGGTCCTTCAACTCTTCCACTCTGCCATGCTCAGGAAACCAGCTGTATCTCCCTCATTGACCCAAAAGGGCTGCCATAACTCTTAAGCATTATATCCTCACACAAAAATATCTGAAAGTAAAAGGAAGGGGTGTCTCTTTCTTAAAAGAAAAGAAAACTTTTTCCTTGAAGCCTTCCCCAGTTTTCCCCTCAGGTCCCATCAGCAGGATTGGAGCACATTCTCACTTTCCGGGAATGCAAGGTATCAGACATTTTCAATTTCTGACATAAAAGGGAACCTCTGCTTGAAGGAAAGAAGAGGGTGAGATCTATAAATTGCTATTGTGTAGGCAATCAACAAAGTACCCCAAACTTTTGGACAAACCAAAACTTCTGCCATATCCTTCTACACCCATCCTGCCATTGACTCAATATTTTCCTTAAATTGACTTATATTTGTTTAACCTCAATACCTTTACTTAGGTAGGAAATTTTATATCCCTACACTAAGTAGAAAATCACTATGAAATATGGCTTCCTAATCTAAAAATAAGTTCATAATGATTCAAACAAAAAATACTTGTCTATCTTACCTACAATCCTCTCTTGTCCTGCCAGCAGACTTTGGGATGCCCCGTGGTGGGATATTAACTCATTTCCTCCTAATTCTTAGTCCTTGATATTAAGACCTCCCTAACAAAGAACTATGAAGTGCATCATAAGTTGCCACCAAAACTACCTTGTCCAGTAGGCTAACCAGTAAGGTTAGCCCACACATCCCCTCTACCCCATGCAAGGGTGAAGGCATTTAGGAAATCGTAGTAGGGAAACTCCTGGGTTCCTACCTAGTCAAGCTCTCTCTCCAAAGGTTTTGTCTTGCTGTTTTTCCCACTAAAAGGAAACCCGTCTCAGAGGCTGCAGGGGCCACCACGTGCCCCTAGAATGAGGAGAGCTCCCCTCGTTGGTCTGATCACATCACTAGGTCAATAGCATGCGTGCCAAAGAATGTGCCGACTAGGGACGGGGACAAAGTGAACAATGCACATTACTTACATCAGAGGCTGGGCCCTTGTCAGCGCCAGGGCAGGAGAACGTGACGAACTCATGGCACCGCTTGTGCACCACAAAGCAGCAGACTGCAGAAGAGATAACAGGGTAGGGGGAGGGGAGGGAGGGAGGGGGAGGAAGAGATCATTAAACTTGGACTTCACCAGCAAGAGAAGGTTTTACACCAAAATCAACAAAAACCTTCAGTTTCTGCATGTTGTCCTTCGTGGAAGTTGGATAAACTCTTGCATACACTGATGTTGTATCTCACACTGGCACTGACCCTGCATAGTTAACTAAGGTTCTAAAGATCACACAGGCTCCAAATTACCTGAAGATCCCTGAAAGAGCCTACGAGTAGTGCCTAGGCGGCAGATGAAGTAGTTGTCTTGTATTCAGGTCCGTAAATGTATATTGGAATTTTGTGAATGAAATGCATCTACTGATCCGCCATCTGGGCATCAGTCAGAAGGAGGGGCACTCAGAGAATATAGACAAAGTACAACTGATTTTTTTGTTGTTGTTGCTCGAATCTTCTTTTTCCATTTTGTCTTGTCCCCTCCCGGGTTTCCACCAGCTCCATCTCTCTCCGTCACTCTCTACCTTACAGTTTTTTATAACCTCCTAGTTCTAGGAGGACAGGCACGAAGCTTCCAGGACCCGCTCAGAGCCTTTCTAAGGTGCTTTCTCAGTAAATGAAAGCTACCCCTAGTGACAGAACAGATCCAGGTAACCAGCAAAAAGATACTACCAGCCTCCACCAAAGCTCTCACCACCACCTAGGAAGTGCTCCAGCCAAGTGATTAAGTCTGCATAGGTTCAAGTCTCTTAATGCAAATACATATTTACAAAAACAAAAAAAGGAAATACAAGCAACAGGGGAACATGTTAAAGGACACCACAGGGATGCCATTGCCAAACCTCTAGCCCTCAACCCCCCAAAAACCAATATGGACATCTACAAACTACAAGAGGGAGGAAATAGAGGGGAAACTTACATATTCAAAGAAATTTAAGAAGCAGATCCACTAAATGCAATATGTGGACCTTCTTGGAATCCTAATTTGTATAAACCAGTACTTTAAAAAATTATGAGACAATCAGGGAAATGATATATTCACTTTTTTAAGATATTAGGGAATTACTGTAATTGGTATTAGGAAAATAAAAAATGTTGGTGTAATAATAGTATTGTGGTTTTTTAAAAAAATATCTCTGCAGATACATCTTAAACTCTTTGTGGATAAAATAATTTAATTCAAAATAATTCAGTATGCTGGGGAGGATTATTGATGGAAAACATTGGTCATAACAGGTCTTTATTGAACCTGGATGATGGACACATGAGGATTCAGTATATTAATCTGTCTACTTTTCTATATTTTGATATTTTCCATACATATAAAATTTTAAAAGACACACAGAATATAAGTCATAAGAAGCAGGGATGCAAAAGGGCTATAAAATTGAAACGCCCTGAGTTTTACATTCCTTCAGAGATCATAGGTATTGAAAACCCACACATAGGACATTATGACCCTAGATGTGTGTGTTAACAGGAATAGAAGCCAGAATAGAAATAAGCAATAGAACTTTCAAGACACTATAAGGAAAAACTAGGCAAAGAAACTACATTTCAAAAGCCTTCTTCATGCACTACGGTCACATAAATATTATTCTTTTTTCTCTTCACTTTAATCCATCTGCAATTTCTTGGAACCTGATGTGAAATGGGAATCTAATTTGCATTTTTTCCCAAATAGGTAACCAATTGTCCCAGCATCCTTGATTGAATAATTCATCCCTTCCCCACAGACTTCAAATGCCAACTTTATTATAGTTCAATAATTACACACACTGGAATGTGTCTTTGGGCTTCCCGTTTTTTCCACTGATCTGTCTTGAAGTGGGGCAATGGAGGCTTTAATTATAGTAGCTTTGTAAGATGCTGCATCTTGGCAGGGAAGTCCTCCCTCATTATCCTTATTTTCTACATTTTCTTAGCTATCACCGCATGCTTATTCTCCAAGTGAACTTTAGAATTTGTTTAATCAAGATTTTAAAAATATCAGAGGAAATTTATATTGGAATTCCATTAAGTCAGACCAAAAACTGATTGGGACTTTGAATGAAATGCTCTCAAAATTTAGGAAATACATTCAAGATAATGGACACTTGAACAACCACAGGTCACTCCCCCAGGAACTCATCGTTCCCGTGTTTGAGGTCTCGTTTTACTCCTCCAATAGAGTCTTTAGTTTTCTCCATATCAGTTCTGCACATTTCTCACTTAGTATCATCTGAGGGATTTGTGTTCTTTTTTTAATCTTTCTTTGGATTCTTTTTTAATGCTCTTGTGATCTTGACGTTTTTCCATTCTGTTTTCCAACCAGTCGTTGTTTACAAATAAAAAGGCAATGGACGTTCAGTCCATATATGTTGTTGTGTGTTTTAATTCATAACAATTCTTGTGAGTTTTCATTTGCTTTCTTTGAGTTTTCCAGATGGAGAATTATATCATCCCAAATAACGTTTTTCTTTTCTCCTTCCTTTTCTCTTCTTATTGTATTTCCACACTTTCAGAAGAAGGTGAACTAAAGGGACCATCACACACGCCTGTCCCCTCCCTGGGTTTCCACCAACTCCATCTCTCTCCGTCACCAAGCATCCCTTCTCAAATTAGCGTTTGGAATGTATTTTTGTTTTCCTTGGTAATTTCCCGGTGTTCTTTCCAATGTGTTTACATCATACCAACTTATCTGGGATGATATTAAGCTTTTTCTTTTCTTTCCTCATTCCATATTGTTAGGCAGACTCTCTTTTTACTTTTTTCCAGAGGTTCATCTTCTTTGTTGACTATTACACTATCATTTGAAAGCAGCAGATGGTGGGTATATTTATCAATTCCATTGGGTTTTATTCTACTTTTTGAATTGTGGGTCTTGCTTTTTTTCCTTTGTCCTACATATCTGCATTTGCATTATGTATTGGTTAGGAATATGAATTCTGGAGTCAGATAGCCAGGTTTGGATCCTCTGTCCATCATTTGCAAACCTTAATATGTGGGTACATTATCTTATCTCCTGGGGCTCCAGCTTCCTCTCTGCACTGTGATAATAGCAATAACAGTCATCCAAATGGTGGTACTGTCAGACTTCGAGGAATTAATTCACACTCAGAACTGGGCCTACCACAGCACAAGTATTCACCAAACGTCTGCTCCTATCATGTACTGCTCATTACAAAACTGCTTGAATTGACAACTCAGTTAATTTACTCCCGTTCCTCTTCATTAAAAATTTAAAGATTTTTAAGGCTAAAGACATTTCTTTTAAGTACAGTTTTGGATACATCTTATGCTTTATATTTAGTGCTATTATTGTTTTGAGTTTCTCAGTGATCTCTTTTGGAGGTTTAGATTCCTTCCTTGACCCAAAACAATTTGGGAAAGCCCCCCCACTCTCCATTTTCAAGTAGTTGCTTTGTTCTGGAAGCTTTTTTCAAAACTTCCAAAATATCCATTAGGACCTTACTTATCTGTATGCACTGTTTTTAGAGAGAGCCATCTCTAGCCTCCTAGCATCTAGTACAATTCCACATACATAACTGATATTCAGTAAATTAATGTTTGGTGAATGAGTGGAGGAAAGAATGAATATCATCAGCCATGAAATAGAAGCAAATGTAACCAGCACCGCGGTAGGTGTCCTGCTGGGCAGTGCATCCACACGTCACCATCATGGAGAGTAACAGTGCATCCGTCCTTGATAGAATCTCTTTAGGCATCCTTCCAATTAGCCACAGAAATTAAACAATCCATACCCACTGAGGAAGAACCAATATGTCAAGTGACCCAACAACCATCGCCCCCCACCCCCCACCATGGCGCACACTACAGAGCAGCTGGGAACAGCCTGGGGAGGTTGAGCTTCCAGAGCAGGTAATCCCTCTACGCTGAATGTTACTGAGAAGTCAAGCAAATCAAATTCCCCATTAACTACAACACTTTAAAGAAAGGAGTAGGGTTGGCTATTTTAAGAAACAAACTAAATCCTTTTGTGAAACAAATAAACACCCCCTCATTTCTGTTTGGCAAATGCAGGGGAAGACGAGCTTTTCTTCAAGAAGAGGCTGTGTTTACTGAATTGCTGGAAAAATGTACTAAGTCCTGCTTTCACCCAGGTAGCTGGTGAAGAATACCCCAGCGCTTCTTGTTTTATTCAATGACTTCTGATGCTCTGGGGTTGGAAAGCCCGGAGCCTGGAGCCCTCTGAGTCCAGTCCACCCACCTGCTTTATTAGGACTACTCAACAGGGTCTCCAGCTCCAATGCCCAAGGGCTAGGTGAGCAATGAAAATGTCAGGCTGCACACAGGCCTGTTTAGAAGGGAAAGTTTCTATCCAACTCCAGCCAAGAATGAGAAAGAAGTCCTGAGCTCTGTCCCCACCCTTGCCTGATTATATGTAAGCTCAACAAGGTCATGTGTCATCTGTGTGGGCAGAAGAATGCTCCCCACCCCTTACTACCAAAGATGTCCAGATCCTAATCCCCAGAACGTGGGAACATGCTATCTGGCAAAATGGACATCACAGATATGGTTAAGTTACACACCCTGAGACAGGGAATCATTCTGAATTCCTGATTTAAATGTCTCCCTTGACCCAGAACTGTTCAAGAAAGTTACCCACCCCCTCCTATTTTCAAGGAGTTGCTTTGTTTTTGAAGCTTTCTTCAAAATATCTGTTAGGATCTTATTTATTCTTTTTTAAAAAAATATTTATTTTTTAGTTGTAGGTGAACAGAATATCTTTATTTTATTTTTATGGGGTGCTGAGGATCGAACCCAGTGCCTCACATGTGCGAGGCAAGCACTCTGCCACTGAGCCACAACCTCAGCCCCAATCTTATTTATTCTTGTCATCCACTTCCGGGGGCTGGGATCCATCTCTCACTACTAGTATCTACCTCAATTCCAGATACGTCACTGATGTTCAGTAAATAAATGTTGGGTGAGACAACGAAAGAATGGGTATCATCAGCCACAGAAAGAGAAGTGAATGTAACCACCTGTACAGTGGTGTCCTCTCGGCTGGTCCTTGTACAGCCGACGACCACGGACAGCAACAGCATCTCACCATTGACAAGCTGACATTGCTGGAAGGGAAAGTGGGTGGCCTCTAGGAGCTGGAAAAGACAGGCAGTGTCCCCTAGAGCTCCTATAATGAATGCAGCCCTGCAGACACCTTGATTTTAGCCCTAGAAGACCCATTTTTCAGGTTTTTCATCTCAGAATTGTAAGCTAGCTAATTTATGTCAACTTAGGCTCCTATGTTTGTTTTAATTTATTATAGTGGCATTAAAAATCTAATACTAGCAGAAGATCACAAACACTCAATGGATTACAGAATGGGTGTATATAGTTAAGAGCACAGGGGACCCTTACAAAGGACATCTGTGTTATCTACCCCAGGAGACCCCAATTCTGCTTCAAGCTGCATTGCCCTCGCCCCCCAACTCCCAGCTCTTCACCACTAAAATTTATTCATTATATCCCAAAGAAGAGTAGACCAAGTCATCAGATCTGATTATTTCCTCTTTGGCATTGATTATTCTTGTCTCCCCAATTCTCACTGGGTCCACAATAGAAAACTGACGTCCTTGGGAAGCCATCTTTGCCCCTAAATCCGTAGTCAACCTGAGGTACAAAACCCAGCACTAGCCAGGCGCGCTGGTGCATGCCTGTCATCCCAGAAGCTCGGGAGGCTGAGACAGGAGAATCGCAAGTTCAAAGCCAGCCTCAGCAGAAGTGAGGCACTAAGCAATTCTGTAAGACCTTGTCTCTCAATAAAACACAAAATAGGGCTGGGGGTGTGGCTCAGGAGTCAAGTGCCCCTGAGTTCAATCCCCAGTGGCAAAAAAAAAACAAAACAAAATAACCCACAACCCTAGTTGCAGATACCTGTTATCAAAGAAGAAAGAGAAGGGCCCTCAGTACTTTTGCAGGCTCTCATATCCCTCAGGATGCCCCCAAACCCGCCAGTCCTCATGGACAAAGCCCACTATGTGTAGGAGTTACTGACCAAGCCTCTGGAATCAGACTGATCATAGTTTGAACTCTCATTTTACCACTGATAACCTGAAGGACACTAGCCCACTTACTCTGCCTCTCTGAACCTCAATTTCCTCCTCCAAAATGAGAATAATAATAGTACCTCCTTCATCCTCTGAAAACCAGGCTTTGGTATGATTTCCCTGTTCCAACACATCCACCGGCTACTGATTGCCTAAAGCTCAAATGAGAAACAGCACCTGGCAAGTGTTTGGTGGGAAGGGGCATTTTAGCCGGAGAGACTTTGCTTGTGTGACTGCGGGAGGAGGGGAGTGTTGTCTCTCTTCTCCTACATAAAGGCTGACCCACGGGATTATCTGTATTCCACTCTGCCTAGTGCCCAAGATACAGTGAATGCAGAAACTGCCTCCGTGATCAAAGGCAGAAAGATCTGATTCCATTGACACCCAACACCTGGCCCCAGTGGCCTTAGGAGCCAATCCATGGCCAGGACACTGATTTGCAAAGTGCTTTCACATGCCTGATGCAACCTAGACCTCATCGCAGTCCTGGGATGCAGGTGCTATGATCCTCTTTCCATCCACAGGAATACTGATGCCTGGGAAGGGGCGTCCACCCGAGGGGGCTCAGCTAGCCTGTGGTGACATGCATTTGAAGCCAGCTTCCGTCTTCCTCTGGAGCCCACACTCTGTGCTTGCACAGTGCAGCTGCCTGTGTTTGTCATTCATCTCACTGTTCCTGAAGAAGCCCTCCCCCGCGCTCTCACCCCCGCCGTTCAGTCATTTGCTGAGTCCCTCCTGATGCTTCCCTCGCAACATCTTTGAAACCATAGCCTCCCATACATTCCCCTCTGACTCCACCTTAGCTGCACTCACCAACTCAGAGACGGAGTTTTTGTACTAAAACCTTAACGGGTCTCCCCACAGACTGATCAGCTGCCTTGATAGCTCATCTCTAGGAGCCAAAGTTTCCATAACCATCAAGGAGATAAGGCTGGCAATGTCACATCATCGTTAATAAATCTAAATGAGATGTCATGTGTGAATGTTCAGTAGCAGGGGACGGCACAAAGCAAGCTCTCAGAGAGGTTCATTTACTTTCTTCCAGAATGGAGGGGCTCCTGGTACGAGCTCTGCAGACATGCTGCCCGGATTCTATACCAGGTGCCACTGTTTTTTAGTTATGTAACCTTGAATATACCCATTGACCTTGCCTGTGTTGTGGATTTCGTAGTATGTAAAATATGGACAGTAATTTCACTTTTCTCGAACAGTTTTTATGCAGATTTGATGAGTTTATCTTAGCTTAGCGTGTGAACACAGTAATGCTTAATAGATGCCAACTATTGTCAATATTATTCCTTACTACTTCCACCTGCCCCAGGAAGCCTACATACTCCTAGAAAATTCATCCTCTGAAGACCTGGCTTTGGTATCATTCTCTCTCCAGCACATTCACTGGCTGCTTATTGCCTCAATCTGTGCTGTCCCACACAATAGCTGCTAGCCAATGGGGCTATGTAAATCTAAGATGATTAAATAAAATTTAAAATCCAGCTCATCATTCTTACAAGCTACATTTCAAGTGCTCAGTAGCCCCATAGGGCTGGAGGCTACCATACTGGACAGCACATAAATAAGACATATCCATCACGGTAGAAGTCTGATTGGACAAAACTAGCCTCAAAATAAGGTTTGAATAACTTAGCCTGGCACCCATCCATGATATTATCTCTGTTCAATTTTATGCTCACCTCTTCTCGCTCTGTTGCCCCACACTCCTGCCAGGCTGAATAGCTGTCCCTTTCTATTATGCACTTTATACTTTCCCTATTGTGAAAATTTGTTCCACAGACATACCAATGTCAGTGGCCCCTTGCATGCCATCCACAGATGAAATTTAAAGCAGAAGAGCTCAGTCCCCCAACCAGCAGTCTGAAGGAATAGAAATGACACATTCTTCAGGATACTTCAGCTCAGCATCCCTGTAGGATGACAGATGGCCCATCCTACCTGCCCTAGTGCAGAGGCCAGGCCTTTGGACTAAGTGAAGCAAGCCTGGTATGGTGCTGTAGGAAAGGGGTACAATACCTGCCTTCCCAAGAGATACTCAGCTCCAGCCAGCACTGGCCTTGGGTTCACAGGTCCTAGGTTGCCAGACAAAGTCTTTCCAAAGCTCTGTGTGAGCCATTCAAATATATCTGTGTGCCACCAGTTTATAAGCTCTGTCTTAGATGGCCACAGTGTCTTAAATATTTGTGTCTCAGTTATTTATATTGCTGTAGCTAATATATTGCCAACCATAGAGTGGAAATAATAAGACCAACTACTTCCCATGTGGTCCTGAAGATGAGATCAGATTCATGTGCCTAGCATGTGCCTGGCTCATGTCAAGTTCTTAGTAAAAATTTGAATGAATGAATGAATGAATGAATGAATGAGCAATGAGTGAATCAATGAATGGGCTCATTCAGTTACTCCCACGCTCAGAAACCTCCCATGACAGCTGAGTCAAGAAGAAGACAGCTGAGGCCATGGGCGGTGGGATGGTGTGTGAGAATCTGTGGGTGGCTGCCCCAACACAGGCAAGCTGCGTGAGTCCAAAGGGTCATCCACCACCCTGCTTGGACAGCTTTCAGTGTGCAGGGAGAATTTCTTTTTAAGAGACTGTACCATGCTTACTGTTTAAAAATTCAAGCATTACAAATGAGGAGACTGTTGAGAATCACCGCTCCACTCCATGACCAGAGGGAACGATTCTTTCCGGTTTGTTTGGCAATTCCTATGTACACTCTAGAGATGTCCTCCGTGTGGGAGCAATGCATGTCTATGTGTATACCCTTGACCTTCCGTATCCAAGGCTGGTACATCCGAGGATTTAACCAGCTGATGAAAATATTGGGGGCGGGGGGTTTTGCATGTGAGCTGGACACAGTTGTGGACACTTGTGATCCCAGCGACTTGGGAGGCTGAGGTAGGAAGATGGCAAATTCAAGGCCAGCCTGGGCAATATAGCAAGATTCAAAAAAAAAAAAAAAGGTCTCAAAGAAATTGCATCTCTACTGAACACTGTCATTATCCCTTAAACAACACAGTATGGCAACAATTTCCATAGCATTTGCACTGCATTGTGTATTATAAGCAATCTAGAGACAACGTACGGTATTTAGGACCACGTCATAGGTGACATGCAAACCATTTTACATCAGAGACTTGAGTATCTACAGGTTTTTGCTATTTGCACAGGGTCCTGGAGACAACACCCTGTGAATACCAAGGACAACTGTATATGGAGAAAGATGTTCTCTATGGCCTTTCCCTTTTTTATCTATGTCCCTTTTATTTTATTCATATGATCTGATTCTGTACCACTGGTTCTCAGCCCTGGATGCACACACTGGTCACCTGGGGATCTTTAAAAAAATAGTGCTCAGGTCCCACTCCCAGAGATTCTGACCAAGCGGGAAGGTGGGAGCAGGCGTCAGTACACTTAGAAAGCTCCCCAAGTGATTCCAACGTGCCTGGACAGCTGAGCATGGCCCTGTGCACACACCTCCACCACGAAATCTCCCCCAAACTCACACATCCAGAGCCTGCTCCATCTCCGTGCACGGAGAACAGCCCCACTCTGTCCCCACAACTGCAACTTCTTCCATCCTATGGGAGAGCTCCCTTCACTTACCCAGCGTCATAAGAAACTCTTAAAGCTCCAAGGAGCATTTCCTCCCGGAAGAGAGAAGAGAGAGCACACTCCCCCTGCCTATCGACAGCCAGGCACTAAGGGAGACAAAGGAAAAGCAAAAGCAAGCACTTCGCAGTAGTCGGTAACAGCAGCAAAGGGATGCTTTCCTTTGGTAACATTATGGGATGTTACCAAATCTATTTCACCATGCAAGAAAAGTAGCTGAGCCAACGAGAGGTAAAGCATGGATACCAGAAATAAATACATGCATGAAAAGAAATCGTCCCCCCATCCACTTTGTGCTACAACACACCTGAGGGAGCCTGAGCCCTGAGCAAATGGTACATGGAGACTGCTCTTGACCCTGTGGCCTCTCCCTCCGGGTCAAGCCCTGAGAATGGGGCCATCAGGACATGGCGCCTGGCCTGTTACATCACATCCTTTCACTCAACAGCCACATTGAGCTCTTGTATGCTACAACCAGGAGAAGGCCTGGTGCCCAAATGAAGTGCAGAGGACATCTCTTGTTTCTGCTAGAGCAGCGCCCAGCCTCTGGGCTCCTCCTTCAGGAAGTCACTCCTTCGGACTCATAGCTCCTGTGAGTCAGCTAAGGGTGTCCTTGCCCACTGCTCCCAGGGTGATGCAGCACCTACACCCCAGTGTGGATCCAGGGATGGGCAAGTGACTCAATCTACCCAATGGGAATAAGCTTCAGACTTTTGCTGTAATTTTCAGGAAAGAGGAGCAGAGCTACTGCATGGTGGGGAAGGATCTGCATTTGCCATGTTTATCATCAGAAAGAAGAAAATGAATGAAGCCAACACAGAAGAAAGCAGAGCCAAGAGGTGTCTGATAACCATATAGGAACACCTGGGTCCAACCAGACCTGAAGGACTCCCAGGGTTTTCCATATATGCCAATAAATTCCTCTTGTCCTAAACCAATCTAATTATTTTTTCTTATTGTTGTTGTTGTTTGTTTGTTTGTTTTTCTGGTATATTGTGACAAAAGGAGTCTTGACTATAATTCAAAAGAGATAAACTGGAGGATGAACACTGGAGACTCCTTTTTTCTCCTATGCTTTGTGCATTGCTTAAATCAACTTTTTCTTTTTTATTTAAGAACTTGGTATTAACATGACTCCGTTAGATGGATCCCTGTTGGTGAATTGAGGAAAGAGGAGATACAGTGCTTCACCCTTCCTTTCGTCCCGCTGGACATCACAGCTCTTGATGAAGACATTTGTGACTAGCAATTTGCTGAGGTGAGAGAAAGCACCTGGAGATACGAGATTTGACAGCTGCCCTGGGCCCCTGGGTGCCTGTTCCTAGGGCTTCTTTTCAGTAAGTGCCTTGAGGATGGGCACATCCATCTCACTGATGTGACAGTGATTTACGCCATCTGCCACTACCAGCATCCTAGCCTTGCTGGTGAAGGAGAGGCCACATAACCGCCAGGCCATACCCTTAATGATAATGAGTCATGTCCACCAAATTGTGCCTCCAGAGCTAGTTGGCTTGAAGGTCAATCCCAGGTCCCCACCTCACTTTTAAAAAGCAAATGGAGGTGAGCCACTAGCAATAACCACAAAGTGGGCCACTAAGTAAATACTGCAAAGTCAAGGCAAAACTCACTGGATCAAAGATGAGACCACAGAAACGACAGAGGACATCTGTTAGCTTTGCCTGCCCAGTGTCCACTCCATCTGGTAACTGGAATGTTGGTTTTCCTTTGGGAAGTCATTCTTCTCCCATTGTATGTGGCAGAGGACTGTCAATCAAAGTGGCCAGCTTTCCCCTTATACATGACCCAACATCCCAACATCAGTGAATCACACTTTTGGTCCCTGGGATTCAATTCTTGAGCAGAGATAGGCACAAAGATTCA
Source organism: Geosciurus inauris (assembly GCA_004024805.1). NCBI lineage: Eukaryota > Metazoa > Chordata > Mammalia > Rodentia > Sciuridae > Geosciurus > Geosciurus inauris. Next base: position 2,217 of record PVHX01017365.1, on the reverse strand, counting down.
TCTGGAACAGATTCGTATCCCAACAGTCACCACGTCATCCATTAGTTGCAGACATCTAGATCCCCGCAGTCACTCCAAGCCCTGGGTTTCTAAGAACTGGCACTGCTTGTATGTGCTACCCTATATCCTTCCAGGTTTTCTTTAGACAACTAGAGTCCATTTCTGTTCCTTACAAATGACCAAAGAGTCCTAAGCCAGTTCAAAGACACCAGCTCTCACCTCATTCTGCGGGAAGTGTCCTTTCAATGACATCCCCCAGCTGTGGCCACCAAGCATCTCATCATACACTTCCAGGTCTAGGGGGTCCCGCGCTCCTGAGGATCTCTCTAATGTCAGAGAGTTCTTTGGGATTGCACAGAAGCTGGCCTCCCAGAAGGTTCTGGCCCTGCCCTCTGTGGCCCTGGCTCCTCTTCTTCCTGCTCTCCCCAGTCCCTCCCCACTGAAATTCCTCCAGGCTCTCTCATAGGTGCTGGTCCCTTCCTGGTGGACACTCTCTGCCCAGGCCACCTCGTCAATTCATGAGACTTCAGTAACTCTGTTCCCGATTCTGTTCAAATTGGTAACTCTCTGTCCAGAGCTCCGCCTTGAGCTCTAGGCACCTCCATCCAGCTGCCTCAACACTGCCATTTGAATATCAAACCCAATATGCCCCAAACTGAGTTCCCTTTCTTCCACGTCACAGCTAGGGGTGCCCTACTCATTCTGGGAGCAGCCCTCCCTCCCTTCCTCCACCACCGTGATTGCTCAACACCAGTTCTGTACAGTCTCGCCCCTAATCACCACCCAGAACCAGCCTGCGGCCCCCACCTGCAAAAGAGCCCTATCCGTGATTCCTGAATCCTGCTTCTTCAGCTCCTATCATCTCCAGACCTCAGGCTCAGGACCACTTCCTTGAGGAGTCTTCTCTGACCTAGGTTTAACCTGCTCACAGTACGTTCCCGTCGGACCTGTCCTCTCTAGAGTACTTTACTATTTTCAGTGAGGAAGTGGGTAGTAAAAAGGGCATCTACTCATAGAGTTGCTGGGATTAAACGGGACAACACATTGAGAACACTAACAGAAGAAATAAACCTTAACACAATGATGGACACTTAGCAAGTTCCCCATACATATTAGCTATCATCATGGCCAACGTTGTTGCCAATAATAACCACTATCAGCCGGGCGCGGTGGCGCACACCTGTAATCCCTGCACTTCGGGAGTCTGAGACACAAGAATCGTGAGTTCAAAGCCAGCCTCAGCAATGGTGAGGTGCTAACTACTCAGTGAGACCCTGTCTCTACATAAAACACAAAATAGGGCTGGGGATGTGGCTCAGTGGTCGAGTGCCCCTGGGTTCAATCCCCGGTACCAAAAAAAGAAAAGAAAAGAAAAGAAAATGTCACTGTTTTCCAAAGTGGTTGTATCATGTTATTTTTTAAAGGAAAATCATCCAACACATCTGTTTTTAATAGGTTTTTATGTCCACTGGGGTCTTGATTAAAAAATAGAGGTCACCCTACATGGTTAATTAAAGACACTAGCAACCGTGGCAAACTATTGTCACTCCTGTGGCTAAAGGCAGTGTTGAATGACATGGTGGGACACGAGCCCAGTCCAAGCTGAACCAGGAAGGGGGTCCACCCAGCAGCAGCTCTCCCTGCAGAGGGGTCCAGAGATGGAGGGAGAAACCCAGACATGGAGGGTGGACGTATCCCAGCGCTCTCTCCTTGCACCCTATAGTGCTCTTGTTGGCACCTCCCGTTGGCTTCACTCAGACCAAAATCAACCAGCCAGAGAGCCCAGAAGACACAGTCCCGAGAATTCTGCCTCCTGGGACACAGAGCAGGACTGAGAAGGGTGGAGAGCGGTGGTCTTAGAGAAAGCATCACATGGAGAACACCCAGCACACCTTCTGCCCTCAGAGGAGGGAAGGGAGTGAGCAAGGAGAACATCTGGAAGGCTCTAGAGACCGGCACTTAGGAACCCACCCCAGCGTGACCCTTGGGTGACACACCGCATTTCACTCCTCAACTCACAAGTACAATGCTGTGGCTGCCGCTAAGGATACTAATAACAACTGCAGCTAGCACTTCATTGAGGGTTTACCATCTCCCAAGCACACGCTAAGGGTTTGTAGGATTATCTCATGCAACCCTCATGGCAACCATAGAAAGCAAGTCTTCTGTTTTCTCGCATTTCCAGGGTGACAAAAATGCCTGAGCCAGAAAACAAAG
>PVHX01017364.1:23219-40420 GCA_004024805.1 Geosciurus inauris | reverse complement strand
CTGAGGCTGGCTTTGAACTCACAGTTCTCCTGTCTCAGCCTCCCTAAGTGCTGGGATTACAAGTGTGCGCCACCACGCTCCTGTGAAATTTTTTTTTTTTAGTTGTAGGTGGACACAATAGCTTTATTTTATTTTTATGTGGTGCTGAGGATCGAACCCAGTGCCTCCCGCGTGCTAGGCGAGCACGCTACCACTGTGCCATAACCCCAGCCCCTCCTGTGAAATTTTTTAAATAGAGAAATGGTGTGTTCGGTGGTAATATTGCAGGCAAGGAGGAGTGTATGGTAGTGTCCACAGGTGAAATGAACTAGGCCAATAGCAATGAGTAGAGAGATTCAGAGAAAGGATGGGTGATTCAGTAAGAGAAGATTGCTGGGCACTGGGGTTGTAGCTCAGTGGCAGAGTGCTTGCCTAGCACATGTAAGGCACTGAGTTTGATCCTTAGCACCACATAAAAATAAACATAAAATAAAGGCTTGCTGTCCAAAAAAAATAAAAATAAAGTGGATTGCTGATTATGTTGATGTGTATGACAAAGACTCACAAGATAAAGCACCTGCCCAGCATTTCACTTGCTCTGCATGAATTTTAAACTTGCCTCATCTCTGGCCCCTAGGTACCTGGTATCACTGGGCTGCATCAAGCCCCTATGTGACTTACTGACTGTGATGGATTCAAAGATTGTGCAAGTGGCCCTCAATGGACTAGAGAACATTCTGCGGCTTGGAGAGCAAGAGGGCAAGCGCAGTGGCTCAGGGATCAATCCCTACTGTGGCCTCATTGAGGAAGCCTATGGTATATTCCCTTTTCCCGACCTCACCTCTCCCTTAAGTGGAAAGATTCTTAGTTAGAACCTGGGACTGTAGGCCTCCAAAGCCATACACAAATGTGAGCAATGTGAGGGATTGGTGAGCATTCATAGCTTGACATGAGCCTTGTCTCTGTGCCTGTATCTCCAACACTCCAAAACCAGCGAAGAATTCCTGCACTAGCCAAGTTCTGCCATCCATAGGATTTCAGATATTCCCAAAGAAGCAGGCATGTACTAAGTAATGGGATAGAGCTAAGATTTGGATCATGTTTTCAAATCCAGGGTTTTATCCCACCAGTTCCTTCTCCCTCTGAGGAGCAGTAGATCATTTCTCTTTCTGATTGGCTCCACCTGGTAAGTAGGTGTGGTACAGATGCAAAGATAAAGACCCAAAACTGATAATAGTACCAGGAGCTAGAAGGCTTGTGTTTCCAGCAGAATTTCTAGCAGTTTCCCATAAGAGTGCTGGATTGACTCATCATGCATCCATGAGAACAGAGGTGAATAATGATTTGCCCAATTTAGTTCAAAGCAGAATCAAGAATATCTGGTTTTTAACTGATATTTTGGTCTCTTAGAGCTTAATTCTTCTCTTGAAGGTTAAAGAGCATTAGATCTTTTTGTGTTTGTCAACATTAACATGTCTCAGGAACGAAAGGTTCACAAATGTTCATGGATCCAAAGAAAAGCACTTACACTTCCCTCTCCCTCCTACCTTTTTTCCACCATAGGCTTGGATAAAATTGAGTTTCTCCAAAGCCATGAGAACCAGGAGATCTACCAGAAGGCCTTCGACCTCATTGAGCACTACTTTGGTGTAGAAGATGATGATAGCAGCCTGGCTCCCCAAGTGGATGAAACGCAGCAGCAGTTCATCTTCCAGCAGCCTGAGGCCCCCATGGAGGGCTTCCAGCTATAATGTCTGCCTCCGGGGAGGGGAGGGAATGGGAAGCACCACCAACCAGCAGAAGAGCAGCCCTCTGGTGGGCGGGAAACCAGCCCCCCACCGCCAGCCACCACACACCTGCTGCCCTGGAGACTGTGCTCTTGACCTGCTCCGCCCCCTTCCCTGGAGGGAGCACCCTCTGGACTGACAGAACCATCTGAGGCTCACTTTTGGGTTTTGTGACAAGAAGGGGATGTGTTGGGTTTTTCTTCCTTACACTATATTTTGGCTGCACACATGTCTTTAACCCATGAGCCCAGGGGTAGACAAAGGAGGACTGAGGTAATCATTTTGCACCTTTTTTTTTTGTTTTGTTTTTTAATTTTAATTTTTTTCTTTTTATCTTAGTGGTGACTTCCTTCCTTTTATCTTCCCAGGTCCTCTGCCCTTATCTGTGTAATTCTTATCTTGGGTACTTGAGCAGATGGAATATTCCAGAGGGGGGAGGGGGGAGGGGAGGGGAGAAATCCAAAACAAAGTGTTCTTGCTCTGACAGAATATTAATCTTATATGCTTGGATTGAGTTATTTAATTTTTTTTTCTTTTGCACATTTTACTTGTATTAAGGTTGCTCTTCCCGAGAGCCATGAGTTCCTGTTTTTAGGAATCCCAGCTGCCAGCATTGTCTGGGACTAGAGGCTGATGGGGAGGCCACCATGAGATATAGGCCCCTCTCTCCTCTGAACCTTTGCCCAGACCCCTTTAATTTGGGAGACCCCCCCTCAATCCCCTGGGGCAAGTACACCAGTGGGAGTAGAGGGAAGGAGCACAGGCCTTCAGACAGTGCTTCTCATGTGTAGCTACTGACCCCATGTTTCCTACCCACCTTCTGAATGGTGCAACCCAACTTCATTTGTTTACTTGAAAATTTCCCTCAGAGTTGAGTGAACCTCTGAGGTGACTGTATTTTCTTCTAAGCTCAAGACAGGGGGCTGTGGTCTTTCCTTTCTCCTGAGGAGAAAGTCCTTGCTCTGGTGACCCGTAAGTTGCAGAGGAGATTGGAGTGAGAGTGTCATGTATTGGGATAGTCAGGGATCCCTGCCCTTAGCCTTTCTTCTTCTTCCTCTTCCATAGTTGGATCATGTATATTTTACTTCCAAAGGAGAGAATGTCAGAATGTTCTGTATTTTTTATATTCTATATAATTAGGTAGGTCAATCTTAATTGGTCTTAGGAGGAACTGTCTGTAATTTCTGTGAGTAGGATACTGTAAGGAAGACCAAAAAAGAGGCTTTCCCACTTAGAAGGTCTGAGCTTGGTCCTTTTCCTTTCTGCTTGTAGTCTGGGCCACCATCTGGGACCAACCCTCAGCTCTAGAACCTTTATAAAGCAGGTCAGCCTGGTTTGATTGTCCCAGTACCTAAAGGGAACAAAGATGGCCTCAGGGGCTGGTAAAGTCTACCATCAGGAAATCCAGAAAGCAGTCTTACCTTTTCAAAATCAATCTCAAAGGCTGTTGACCACATAAGTTTCCACACACAACTGCCTCTCCTATTATAGAAACTTAGCAGCCTGAATAATTTTGTGAGAGTTGTCACAACCTTCCATTTGAGATCCTTGTACCTAGTTTGGGTTTGCCCTCCCTTTTGACAGTTTTAATCTAGATGCCTTTTCTTTCTCAGTAAAGCTAGTGCAGTGCCTCAGTGGCTTGCCTGTGCCTCTGGATGGGTTACACATGATAATAAACCCTGGCTATTGAGGTTGGGGGTGTAGAAAGTTGTCAGCCAAGTGTAGACTAGCTACACTTGGTACAGTCTGCCCTGCCCCTGCATCCTCACTGTGGTTAGTCAGAAGCATCCTGCTTGGCGCTGTACTTCTTATCCCCTTTGGCTCAGGTAAAACACTATACCCCTCTGCTTACAGATCACAAGTTCAGGTTCTTATTGTCAACTATTGGTGTTGAATTTGTCCTCAGCTTCTATCTTTGAGGTCTCACCTCAGAGCCATTTTCTGAGAAAGGTGGTTTAGGGCTGGCAGTTGATAGCGAAAAAATCATACCAATGTTACACTGCTTTGGTGAGTCTGAAGCCACTGATCAGCTTAGCAAAAATGACTGCCAACCTCCAATCTCCTAGGAAGGCAAAGGGCAGGACCTTTTCCATTTCCCCTGCTGCCTCCATTACAAAACTGTTCTACAGTTCATAGAAAAGCCTGCCACCATCAGCTTTGTCCAAAGGTCAGAGCAATTTAGTAGGATCTACTTTGTACCTCTCAAGCAATAGTTAGGTCCTTGACATCGAAGCCACATTCTTAGTGTGAGACATAAATGTCCTGCTTTCCCAACTGTTCCTTCAAAATCTATTTTGGCTTCAGATCTGGATCCTGTACCAGATGAAGACTTTGTTGGTCATCTGGCTCCTGCTTAAAACTAGTTTTATCCAAAGATTTCAAAGGCTGAATTCTATTGGGGCCACAACTTGAGGACAGATTTCAGAGAAATGTGACCCCAAGAGCCTTCATCTTCTCTGAACCATGTTTTCCCTTTAATCTTTCTTAAGCCTCCTTTCAGTCCACAGATGTTCTTCCAGCCCACAAAAGCAGTTATATCATCTTTTGTATCTCCTCATCTCCTTTGACCATCTTCTAGAGAGCCACTGTTTTTGGACAGCCCCCATCTGGACTCCAGCCCCTGGCCTAAGTGAGGGCAAAGTTTAAGATTTCTGAATGTTATTGCCAGGATGAAGGGGCTTCCCAGCCTACTGTAGAAGCTAGAAAAGCCAAGGCAGGTTTTTGGAATCCTTGTATGTTGGCACATGGTTCGTATATCCATTTTAAGGTCTCTGGTCAGTGTGGAGGTATCTAGGGGTGGATTAAGAGGACAAGGAACCTTTTTCTTAGTTCACGTATTCAGATACTATTGAATAATGCCAGCTATTCTTTATTGCCAAACCCTCTAGGTAGCTTATCCCCAAATCTTTTCTAGTACAGGCTGTCTGTCTGGTCTTAGAAGTCTGTCTTCATTTGCCAGCCATCCCCAGAGACTGCCTGGCCTTCATATTGGCTGTAGCTTCCATATGGATTCCACCCTTGGCTTGCCAGTCTGGTTACTTGGATCTCTGGGCATAAATGAACCTTCCAAGGAGTAGGTAACTTCAGCTTTCTGAGGCTCTTGGGATTTCCCCTTACCTGGAACTCATAGAGATCTACTGCTTTAGCCTCTTTGCCCTGGAAGCCATGTCCCAGGAAGCTAAACTACACTGTTCTTAGTTAAGGGAGAGGAAGACAGTTCTTAGGCACAAACTCTATTTCTCTCAAGCCAAACCAGTTGAAAATGAGAACTGTTCAGCATTCTGAACTGTATTTCCCTTTTTTCATGTCTCCTTGCCTGGAAAGCAGGAAGCCTACCAATGGAAACCACCCCACGTACCCCTCTTTGAAGGCCCCAGTCCTTTTGTTCAGGCCTCTCATCTCCTTTCCCCTAGGCTCGCTCAACTTTGTGTCCATTATTTTGGAATCCCTCAATAGATTTCATTTTGTAGGTTCAGATTTTAGATTTTCTGTTGAAGGCAGGGAATCCGCTTTTCTAGGTCACTCTAGGCACTCAAGATGCACAGTAAAGACAGGCTGGCTGAGGGTTCCCTTAAAGTCTGGAGAAAGGTGCAAGGTTTAGTACACTGAACCAAAGGAAATGCTCATAACCACCAGCAGATTCTTCCAGGTAGTACTACCCTAAAGGTAGTGAGGGTGAGACTGAGACTGTTGAGAGTGAATTTCTCCAGGTCATTTAAGATTGCACATTCTAGACCAACCTTGTCCAGTATTTACCTTTTGGATTGATTTTTTTGTTAAACAAGGTGAGATTTTGGCACTGTATAAATGGATCCGTGTGTGGGTGTGCATTAGCTGCTCTTTGGCCAACACCCTTGTAAATGATGTAGTCATCCCATTGTCTGTCCTCCAGCCCCACCCCTGAATAAGACCATGGCAAGTGCTCGGTGCAGTGAAGGCTGAGGCAGAAGGATCTCAAATTTGAGTCCAGCCTGGGCAACTTAAAGGGACCCTGTCTCAAAGACTGAAAAAGGGCAGGGGGTATAAACCCCTGGGTTCTGTCCCCAGTAAAACACAGACCATGACAACAGAAGGATCTGATGTCAAGAACCACCAAATCTGTGAAGTAAAACTATTATTTTCCTGAGAGGGAATTTTGCTTCAGGCCTGAACTACATGCAGGACCAAAGCTAACAGCAAGAAAAGCAGCAGCATTAAATCTGAGGGCCTAGAGACACCCTGGGAAAAAAATTTCTGTGGCAGGGACTTAGGCCTACCTGCCTACTTGGCCTACCTGCCTACTTTTGGGCCAGCCTGACTTCTGATGCCCACATTAGCATATACCTGAATCCTCCTGCTACACACTAGCCCTGCCCACCTGTGTAGATTCACTTTTCAGTGCTGGGTTTGAGAAGAGCGAACTGGAAGCCATGCTCAGGGGGCTGTGAAGAAAGTCAGAGCTCAGATCCTGAGACTGGCTGGGAACCTGTGACTCAGTATGTCCTTAAAGAGCCCACACTATATAAACCCTTAGGCCTAAGATTTGGGTATTGGCTTTTTTAGCCAGCTTTTGTGAGAACTGCCTTATAAAACAAGGGAAGAGGACATGAGGTCTCAGCCACACAACATACAGGATAACCCCCTAAGGTATAGCTTGGGTTTCTAGCTAAGGACTCTTAAGAAGGTGAATCGAATCCTTCTGTTTTTCTTTCCAGAAAACTGATTTGCTTTTATTTTTCTAAGAACTGTAAACTCTGGCTGTTTTCCACATTCTCAGGGCCCCTGGGTAGACAGAAAAAGCTTCATGATTTCAGAGCAGACATAGGCCAAGAAACCAACGCATTGAGTGTGCCGAGTCCAGACAAATGATATTTATATACACATCCAAATTTGAAGAGAAAATGTATTTCTTTAGGTTTCAAACACTGTAATAGATATAAAGCAAAAATAAAAACCTGTTGCAAAGTTCTAAATCGTCTTCTTTGGTTTGGAGTGATCCTAGGCTGGATTTTTTAGAAGGGAGCAAGGAGAGTACGTTTTTATTTGTAACAGTGGTGGAAATGAGAGTTATACCAACCTGGGTGCAATGGCATGCATGTGTAATTCCAGCTCCTCAGAGGCTCAGACAGGAGAAAAGCTTGAACTCAGGAGATAGAGGCCAGCCTGGGCGATGTAGCTCAAAAAAGTAATGAGACACCAACCTGTTCCTACTATAGTTTTTTTTTTTAATTGGCTTTAAAATTTAATGAACTTATAATAGTACATTTAAAGTGTACAATATGGGCTGGGATTGTAGCTCAGCGGTAGAGCGCTTGCCTCGCATGCGTGAGGCCCTGGGTTCGATCCTCAGCACCACATACAAAGCAATAAAAAATAAAGACATTGTGTCCATTAACAACTAAAAAAATATTTAAAAAAATAAAAAATAAAAAATAAAAAAAATAAAGTGTACAATATGACAAGAGGTAGTTGTGCTCATGAAACCATCAGTACAATCAAGATAAACACCTCCATGACCTGCCTCCATATCCATTACTTCTAAAAGTTTGTGCACCCTGTTACAGTTTCGATGTGGTGTCCCTCAAAAGCTCATGTGTGAGACAATCCAAGAAGTTTCAGAGAAGTGAGAGCCTTAACCCAATCAGTGATTTAATCCCCTGATAGGAATTAAATGAGTGGTAACTGAAGGCTGGCAGAGTATGGCTGAATGACACTTCCAGACTGGTACAGTGTTGTCTAGTATGCATAAGGCCCTGGGTTTAATCCCCAGCACTGGCATGGTGAGGGATTTCCAATTCGTTTTTCTGGAAGTAATCAGGGACTTGGTTTTAAGAGACCTGGATTCCAAATCTTTCTGAGCTTAGGTTCCATCATTATACTATTGTACCATGTTGCCTCTCATCTGGTAAATGTGAATCTTAGCCAGGTGCAGTGTTGCATGCCTGCGATTCCAGCCACTGTAATGCCAGCCAGTTGGGAGGCTGAGGCAGAAGTATCTTAAGTTCCCGGAAAGCCTGGGCAACACAGTGAGAGACACCCTGCCCTCTGCCTTAACAGGGGGGAAAAAAGAATTTGGTGCTGCCTAAATGTTGAAGACTTGGCAGAACACTGCTCTAAGTCTCTCTGGGCCTTTGGAGAAAATATTTTTAAGAGTCCTAAAACAACTCTGTACCATGTTCAGCCAGAGGAAGGAGTTGTGCTCCATATGTGTACAATGTGTCAAAATGCATCCTACTGTCATGTATAACTAATTAGAACAAATTAAAAATTAAAGAGTCCTAAAGCAATGCACAATTGGCACAATTTACAACATACTCCACTCCCAGCCTGATGCTAGGCTTTGGGATTAGAGCATTTAGCCACAGATCTTGCAAAGTTGGTACTGACTTATAAGTAAACAGTAATTTCAACACCACTACCAATGCTGTAATAGAACTCTATTTTGGCAGTTTTCAACTTTAGTCCATGTGCAACTGGAACTTTGTAGAATGAGCCAAACAAAAGCCTCTTGAATCTACCTGAGGCCAAAATGCCCCTGCAAGGATCCCTTCCTAATTGACTGCCAAGCTGGTGATGGAGAGGGGAAAAAATAATCTACTTTTACAAGTTAACTGAACTTCACTTCAGGGAAAGGTTGCCATGGTGGTTATTTATTCTGAGTAAAAGGCAGGGTACAAAGTAGTTAAGATGGGTGTCAGAGCCGGGTGCAGTGGCTCACGCCTGAAATCCCAGCACTTTGGAAGGCTGCAGACAGAAGAATCCTGAGTTCAAAGCCAGCCTCAGCAACGGCGAGGTGCTAAGCAACTCAGTGACTCTGTCTCTACATAAAACCCAAAATAGGGCTGGGGATGTGGCTCAGTGATAGAGTACCCGAGTTCAATTCCCGGTAACCCCCTCTCCCCGCAAAAAAGATGGGTGTCAGACTTCCTGGTTTAAATCCCTGGTTTGGCCACTCAATATTTATGTGGCCTTGGATAAGTTATCTAGCTTTTGTTTTACTGTCCCCCACTCGCCCCCATATTACAGAATATTATTTATCTCAAGTAAGTGAGGATGGAGCTACTGGATACTAGGAAAGCACACTATAGGCGCTCAAAGAACTGCTGTTGTAAAGCCTCCAGTGGAGTAAGAGAAAAAGAATGCCCACAGCAAATTAGTGATTAACACTGGAATACAGATCTGATTCCCAGCGCGGAACTCTCTCAAGTTCCCAGATCTCCTGGGTAGTCATAGATGTCTGTGGCCAAGGAGGAAAGGTTGATGGAGGCGTGCAGAAAATAAAGGCCAGGCGCAAGGTTTGGGGGCCAAATCACAGTATTTGCGCGACGAAAACGAGGCTAACGTGCGTACCGTGGAGAATGACTGGCGCCTTTCGGACTTCCAGGGTTATCTGACTCGCAGGACGAAAGCCTTTTCTATTGCATCTCGGGAGCTGTGGCTAGCCCCGATGCATGGAGGGACAGGTAGTCCTTTCCCTGCCCCTCCTCCCCTACTCTCCCGCCTCAAAGGCTGCCTTCATCCATCTTTCCCAGCAAGCTCCGCGCCAGCGCCGGCCGCTGATTGGCTGTGGTGGGAGCAGGCGGCCTGCCGGCAGCGGTTACCCGGGGTTTCCGGTGCTAGGCCAGAGCGGGGTACGCCGTCCGACGTCGGCAGTGAGGTGAGTGCAGCTGCGGCCGGTACGACGAGTGTGTCAGAGGGCCTGTGGGACAGGCCACATCGGCGAGTGGGGGAATCGCTCCAATTCCGCTCGTGGGCGGTGGCGAGGCGGGCGTCTTGCGCATGCGCGGACGTGCGGCGCGGCTGGAGGGCGCGCGGGGTGTGGGTGGCTGCGCGCGCGCGCGCAGGGCCCCACGTGGGGCTTGGGGGACGGGGGAGGGGTCGGGACTCGAGCGTCCCGCCACGTCAGTCTGCGGCCGGGAGCCAATCCCGCGCTCGGCTCGCGGTGAGGGGGCCGTGTTCGTGCCGGGAAGTGGCTCTGGGAGAAAAGAGGCCTTTTTCTTCACCCTCTACAGGAGCAGCGCCCCGGTAGCCTGCCAGGGCCCGCTAGGGTCCCCTGACTGGCCAGAGATCGAGTACCGTTGACTTTCTCCGGCGAAGTCCGGCCAGTTTGTTCGAAGAAGCTTTGTGCGCCTGGTGTTGGAATTTCTCATCCAGGCTGTGAAGAATTTGGAAGTCTGGAAAATAGCAACTGTGTGTGTTTCTAAAGGATCTGCCTCTAACCTAGCATTACAAATAACAATGAAGAACCAAGACAAAAAGAATGGGGCTGCCAAACAGTCCAACCCAAAAAGCAGCCCGGGGCAACAGGAAACAGGACCAGAGGGAGCCCAGGGGCGGCCCAGCCAGTCGGCACCTGCGACAGAAGCTGAAGGTTCCACCAGCCAGGCGCCTGGAAAGACGGAGGGTGTGTGCCAGCTCTGCTTTTCCATGGGCAGGGGGAGGAGTTTATGGTACTGGCCTTGCTCTTGGAGTTAGAGGTTGAGGCCACCGTTTACCCGGGAAGGAGGAAATAGAGTGGGAGGAGATAGTGCCCCTTCTGTGTGGGCCCCACATCTCCTGGGGAGGTGGTAGAGCCTCCACTCTTAAGACCTAGAACAGAACTCTTGGGATCAGGCTCTGCCGGGATTTAATCTGGTGGCGGCCCAATGAAACACCCATCCGCAAAGCAGTGTCTCCCCCTAGAAACACCTAAGTCACCAATGGGTAATTGTCCTTCATATTGGAGGCATTTCTAGGACTATTTGAATAGCAAGACCTGGCTTTTGAAGGAAAGGAGATGGATTAGCTCCTGCTCTATCCCAGCCCTACCCTACATGATGGATACTTCATATGTTTTGATTTTTTGTGTACTCATAATAAATATGTTTAGGTGGTAGTAAGAAATAGTTAAGTCATTTTGTATAAATAAGCCAAGGTTTAAAGAAGTTAGACAACATTTAACCCAAACTAGTGAGTTTAGATCTGAAAAAATGCCAACCTGTAGCATAACCATCTTACTTCCCTACCTTTCATGTTTTCTTGCTGAAGGGGCTCAAGCCAAAGCAGTTCAGTCTGGGCCCCTCCAGGATGTCTCAGAGGAGCTGAGCCGCCAGTTGGAAGACATACTGAGTACATACTGTGTGGACAACAATCAGGGGGGCCCAGGTGAGGATGGAGCACAGGGTGAGCCAACTGAACCTGAAGATGCAGAGAAGTCCCGGACATATGCAGCAAGGAATGGGGAGTCTGAGCCAGGAACCCCAGTAGTCAATGGCGAGAAGGAAACCTCCAAGGGAGAGCCAGGCACAGAAGAGATCCGGGCGAATGACGAGGTCGGAGACCGGGACCACCGAAGGCCACAGGAAAAGAAGAAAGCCAAGGGTCTGGGTGAGAGAGGGCAGCTTTTTGGAATGCTAGTGAGGGGAGGGAATCTGGTCCTGTCGTTCCATGGACTGTCCTGCTCTGCTAGAATTCAGAGGAAAGTTTACCTCTCAGAGCAGCTGGTTTCCGTTTAATTAAGGAAACGGATGCCAGGTATTCTGTATTCAAAGCCTCCTGGCCTTGGGAGCAAGTGGAACTGAAATCCAGCTGGCTGTCTTGCTGAGAAAATGAAGAGCAAGAGCCCTAGATAGACTTGAGCTAGCTAGCACCACTTCTATCCTGATGTATAACCTTGGGCATGTCCTTTATCTCTTTGGATTTCAATATCTCCATCTATAGTAAGAGAATTGGACTAAACAAGAGTTAGGGTTTAGAGCTTATCCAGATGTCTGGATAAGCCAGACTATGCAGGGGGCCTTATGAGGACCAAGAAGGGGCCTGATTTATCCAAAGGGTTGACTGCCACTTGGTTAGTTGCATATTCTCAACTATTGCATGCACTCAACTGAATGGCTTAACAAAAGGCAATGAAGAGGCGGACGCAGTGGCGCAAGTCTGTAATCCCAACACTTAGGGAGGCTGAGACAGGAGAATCGCGAGTTCAAAGCCAGCCTCAGCAACGGCGAGGTGCTAAGCAACTCAGTGAGACCCTGTCTCTACATAAAACACAAAATAGGGCTGGGGATGAGGCTCAGTGGTTGAGTGCCCCTGAGTTCAATCTCCAGTACCAAAAAAAAAAAAAGCAACGAAACTAGTACAAACCAAATAGAACCCATCTGTGCATTGAACTGGACCTGTGTCACCCATTAGCAGCCATCATGATGATCTCTTTAGGCCTCCCAGGGCTCACACTTCAGGACCCTGGTCTATGCCATGTACAGAGGAGGCCTTCAGGGGAGGTAGATGGAAGACTCCCTAATTCAGGCACAGGTAGTGAGGAAAAAGCAGCCACAGTTCATCAACAGCTGGGTGTGTGTATGTAAGAATCTAAGTTAGTTGAGCATAATGGCGCATGCCTGTAATCCCAGCAACTTGGGAAGCTAAGATGAGAGAATCCTGAGTTCAAAGCCAGCCTCAGTAACGTTGAGGCACTAAGCAACTCAGTGAGACCCTGTGTCTAAGTAAAATTCAACATAGGGCTGGGAATAGGGCTCAGTGGTCAAGTACCCGAGTTCAGTACCCGGTATCAAAAATAAGAATCTAGGTTAGGTGACATGTCCTAGTCCCGATTCCGCCCACCCTTTACCCATTCCTATTTATTTATTTATTGGTACAGGGATTGAACTCAGGGGCACTTGACCACTAAGCCACATCCCCAGCCCTATTTTGTGTTTTATTTAATTTTTATTTTTTTGGTACCGGAGATTGAACTCAGGGGCACTCGACCACTGAGCCACATCCCCAGCCCTATTTTGTGTTTTATGTAGAGACAGGGTCTCACTGAGTTGCTTAGCGCCTCGCCTTTGCTGAGGCTGGCTTTGAACTCGCGATTCTCCTGTCTCAGCCTCCCTAAATGCGGGGATTACCGGCCTGCACCACCGTGTCTGGCTTTACCTGTCCTAATTTAAAGAGGAACTTTTTTTTTTTAAACACTTTTAGGACCGCATTTTAAAATTTACCATTTGAGTACATCTGTTGACAGGAGTTCGCTTCTCAAGGAGGCCAGGACACTTACTATACCTCTGTCAGAAAGCCCCTACTTGCATTGAAACAGTAGCGCTGGGACACCTTTTGCCATTTGGTAAAGCAGGCAGATTTTTCCTTCTCCTAGTGCTACCCACCAAGGAGATTCCACAAGGATTCAGTCCTTCACTTAATAAACATTTGTTAATGAGCACATGCTTTGTGGTAGCACTATGGACAGTACTGGTGCTGTAGTGATGTGCAGGATTGAGTTGGTCCCAACTTTCTCAAAGCACCTAATCTAGTAAGGAATGTGGCCAGTTCAACAAGCAAAACAGTGTGATAGGGGAGGGTTACCTCAGTGCTCATAGGTGTGAGCGTGAAAAGGGATAGGGGGAGGTAAGCCCTGAGAAGGCGGTATATACCTTTGCTCCTTTTGCTTTACAGGGAAGGAGATCACATTGCTAATGCAGACACTGAACACGCTAAGCACCCCAGAGGAGAAGCTGGCAGCACTGTGCAAGAAGTATGCTGAACTGGTCAGTTTGCCCCTTCCACTGGCATCCTCCATGCCTTTGGAAAGTCAACAGGTCACCTGGCATAGGGCTGGGGGTGTGGGGCAGGTGACTGGCTTAATTCCTATTCAACCTTTTTCTGAACTTTTCCCTCATCTGTTTAATGGGAATCAGTTCCCATCCTCCCACTTCAGTGCTAATAATAAGAGGTAAAACTGAGCCGGGTGCGGTGGCACAAGCCTGTAATCCCAGCACTTAGGGAAGCTGAGACAGGAGAATCGTGAGTTCAAAGCCAGACTCAGTAATGGTGAGGCACTAAGCAACTCAGTGAGACCCTGTCTCTACATAAAACACAAAATAGGGCTGGGAATGTGGCTCAATGAGTTCAGTTGGTACCTGAGTTCAATCCCCGGTACCAAAAAAAAAAAAAAAAGAGGTAAAACTGCATTTCTTGTTTTGGGCTGCGGGGTACTGGGGATTATTCAGAGGCGGGCACTCAACCACTGAGCCAGCTGCAGCCCTATTTTGTATTTTATTTAGAGATAGGGTCTCACTGAGTTGCTAAGTTTCTGAGGCTGGCTTTGAACTCGCAATCTTCCTGCCTCAGCCTCCAGAGCTGCTGGGATTATAGGTATGCACCACCCTGCCCAGCTTGAAAGAAATTTCTGAAAGAGCAACTGCCAAGTGGTAGAGCCCTAGCTCTTGGCTTGTCAAATTCCATGTGATCTTGCCTTTGTGTGCTTCTATATTCATTTTCCCAAAATAAGGAGATACACAGTACCATTATCACACTTAAAATTAATGCTAGTCATTTGCTATTCGTTTTCCTTTTCCTCCAGAGCAGTTTTTCATCTCCCTGCGTCCCTTTTCTCTTTTCCTCCATGAAATCAACTTATTGCAGAACCAGATTAGTTGTCCTGTATGAGGCCCTACTTCTACCTTTATTGTCTTTGCGGTAGCATTTCACTTATCCCTTTACCTTCTTAGTTCCTCTAAGTAAAATGGAAGTTAGCTCTAGGAGCTTGATTCAATTAAGGTTCAAGTTTTGCAACAAGAATTATTCTTAGGTAGAACTCCCTGCTTCTTGTATCACAAGAAATACCAGGTGTGGTCTTCCCACTTTTGGTGTTAAAAATGTTGAATATATTCAAGGGGGCCAGCCAGATCCCTCTTTTGTCAGGTTCCTCATCAGAATTTGAATTAGAGCCGGGTGTGGTGGCTCAAGCCTATAATCCCAGCACTTAGAAAGGCTGAGACAGGAGAAGCCAGCCTTAGCAACGGTGAGGCGCTAAGTAACTCTGAGACCCTGTCTCTACATAAAACACAAAATAGGGCTGAGGATGTGGCTCAGTGGTCAAGTGCCCCTGAGTTCAATCTGCAGTACCAAAAAAAAAGAATTTGAGGGCTGGGATTGTGGCTTAGTGGTAGAGCGCTTGCCTCGCATGTGTGAGGCACTGGGTTCGATCCTTAGCACCACATAAAAATAAATAAACAAAATAAAGATATTTAAAAAATAAAATGTCAACTTTAAAAGAATTTGAATTAGGAGATTCATCTGTTGATGATCATTACCTATTTTATTTATTTATTATTATTTTTCCTATTTATTTTAGAATTCTTTAATTCTATGCACATTTCTTAGCTGGGATTCTGTTCTTGAAGTGTTTTTTTGTTTTGTTTTATTTTTGTTTTTTTGTTTTTTTCTGATGGTACTAGGGATTGAACCCAGGGCCTTGTGCATGCAAGGCAAGCACTCTACCAACTGAGCTGTGTCTCTAGCCCCCTGTTCTGGAAGAAATTTATCTGTAAAATGGGGGAAATCAAAACCTGACTAATAGGATTATTTTAAGAACTAAATAAACAAAAGATATAAAGAAAATCACCCTAGGCTGGGTATGTAGCTCAGTAGTAGAGCACTTGGCCTGGCCTGCATGATGTCCAGCACCACAGAATAAAAAGAAGATAACCTCCATTTTGGAATAATCTGGCCAGGGAAAGAGGTTAAGGACTGTCAGGCCCAGGAATCAGGGTTGTCTGTTGAAACTGAAATAACTAAGAATGAGAATAGAAATTGTATAGAGAACAAAGTAAACCAGAACTAAAGTTTGGAAAAAATTAGAGGGGCAATAGGATCTGTGAGTGTGTCTGAGGCGGGGAAGCAGTAGGTAATTTCATCCTAGTGTGAGCGTGTTTAGCAAGTTGGGGCCATGCAGTAATCTGAAGTATCTTGAGAATTATGTATCTAGAGTCAGAGCTAGGATAGAAGCTGGGGTCTGCTGGTTGTGTGACCTTGCTGGTCCTAATAAGTGTTCATTCCTGTATCCCTAAGACGGGCCCTTGAGTTAATGTGAGGAGTGCACTGGAAGAGCATGTAAATCACCCAACACTGAGGGCCTGTTAGAGTTTTCCTGCCTGGGTTGCTTCAGCTGGTGTCTGGGGATAGGCCAGTGCTCAGTTCAGGAATCCTTGGAGCTACATAATAATCCCCATGAGGAGAACCCCCCAAGTGTTCACTGCCCTCCCCATCCCCAGCTGGAGGAGCATCGGAACTCACAGAAGCAGATGAAGATCCTGCAGAAGAAACAGAGCCAGCTGGTGCAAGAGAAGGACCACCTGCGCGGTGAGCATAGCAAGGCTGTCCTGGCCCGCAGCAAGCTTGAGAGCCTGTGCCGCGAGCTGCAGCGGCACAATCGCTCCCTCAAGGTAGGCCAGGGGTGGCTCTAATCACTGGTCTTTGATTGGCATTCCCCTTAAAAAGTAGTGTGAGTTCACATTATACCCACACATCATCCAGTAATACCTTACCTTCAGGAGAACTGCAACTATTGACATGTACTTGTCTTGAATAAGGGAAAGGTTAAGGTGCTAAGAGAACCCCAAATGCAATGGCCTTAGTATTTCTCAATTTGATGGCAGTCCCCTGCTGTTAGTCACCTTTCCCTTTTTATAGCAAATACCTGAGATAATCAACTTAGGCCTGAGGGGAAGGCAGGGCAAAACAAAACTGCTCACCTCAGGGCTGGGAAGAAGCCAAGGTCCCACCAACCCCTTTAGGGACACACTTCAGTTACCTAAAAATATTTTACTAGGCCCTACCTCTTCTTTTATTTTATTTTTTTTTAGATTTTTATTTTGGCAGAACTGGGAGTGGAACTCAGGGCCTTGTGCATGCTAGGCAAGCACTCTACCACTGAGCTATACCCACAGCCCTTTTTATTTTATTTTTTTAATTTTGAGAGATGTTCTCACCAAGTTGCTCACACTGGTCTCCAATTAGGGATCTTCCTGCTTCAACCCCTTGAGTAGCTGGGATTATAGCCATATGTCACAACACCTGGCTAGGCCCCCACCTCATTCTCGTAGTGTCACACTCGGGACCAAGCCTTTATCACATAAATCTTTGGGGGACACAAAATCTGTAACAACTAGTAAGCAGAGATCCAATGCTTATCACAGAGATTAGTCAGGAACCTGAATCCTTCCCCCATTGGGCATCTCCTAGGGTGGATGGGGTCAGTCCCCTTAACACCTGGTTACTGCCATGTCAGCAAGATAGGTTTTGTACACATACCCTCCCAAGTTTATATTTCTTACAGAATTTGAATCTCAATATACAGTATTTTGCAACTTGTTTTTCTTTATCCATTCTGGGGTTGAACACAGGATTAAGTGTGTTAGGTAAGCACTCTGCCACTAAAGTACATTCTCAGCCTTTTATTGAATTTTATTTTGAGACATCTGGCCAAGTTGCCCAGGCTAGTTTTTTTTTTTTTTTGGCACCAGGGACTGAACTCAGGGGCACTCGACCACTGAGCCACATCCCCAGCCCTATTTTGTGTTTTATGTAGAGACAGGGTCTCACTGAGTTGCTTAGTGCCTCGCCATTGCTGAGGCTGGCTTTGAACTCGCGAT
This sequence comes from Geosciurus inauris, assembly GCA_004024805.1. Taxonomy (NCBI): domain Eukaryota; kingdom Metazoa; phylum Chordata; class Mammalia; order Rodentia; family Sciuridae; genus Geosciurus; species Geosciurus inauris. Next base: position 23,265 of record PVHX01017364.1, on the reverse strand, counting down.
CCTCCTGTCTCAGCCTCCCTAAGTGCTGGGATTACAAGCGTGAGCC
>PVHX01017364.1:0-23119 GCA_004024805.1 Geosciurus inauris | reverse complement strand
CTAGTTTTAAATTTGCAATCCTCCTGCCTCATCTTTCTGTGTAGCCAGGATTATAGGAATAGGCCCCTAAATGTACAGTGTTGCACACCTGTAATCCCAGCTACTCAAGAGCCTGAGGCAAGAGGATTGCAAGTTTGAGGCCAACCTGTGCAACTGGCAAGACCCTATCTCGAATATATAAAAAGGATGTAGCTCAGTGGTAAAAGTACAAAGTACACCTGGGTTTGGTCTCTAGTACTACAGCAAGAAATAAAACAATATAAATTTGTTAAAGGTGACAAAAGTAAAGTCTTACATACAGGTTTTTTTAAGGGAGAGTATTATACCTCCATAGTTTTGTATCCTATTCTTTTTTTTTTAAAGTACTTTTTTTTTTTTAACTCAAGAGCACTCTACCACTAAACCACATCCCCAGCCCAGCCCTGTTTTATATTTTATTTAGAGCCAGGGTGTCACTGAGTTGCTTAGTGCCTCTCTTTTGCTAAGGCTAGCTTTGAACTTGCAGTCCTCCTGCCTCAGCCTCCTCGACTGTTGGGATTATAGGCATGTGCCACTGTGCCCGGCATATACTATCCTTTTTTGTCACTTTAATGCCTTATTTTTTCTCCCTCGGTTCATGCAAGAATATCATTCTTTTTTTTTTTGGTACTGGGAATTGAAGTCAAGGGCACAGGGCCACTGAGCCACATCCCCAGCTCTATTTTGTGTTTTATGTAGAGACAGTCTCACTGAGTTGTTTAGCACCTCGCTGTTGCTGAGGCTGGCTTTGAACTTGCGATTCTCCTGTCTCAGCCTCCCTAAGTGCTGGGATTACAGGCTTGAGCCACCACGCCCGGCTAAGAATATCATTCTTTTGGGGGGCAGGTATTGGAGATTGAACTCAGGAGCACTCAACCACTAAGCTACATCCCCAGAACTGTTTTGTGTATTAGAGATAGGGTCTCATTGAGTTGTTTAGTGCCTTGGTTACTGAAGCTGGTTTTGAACTTGCAGTCCTCTTCCCTCAGTCTCCCAAACCACTGGGATTACAGGTATGTGCTGCCACGCCCAGCCAGTGACATCATTTTTTTGACAGCATTTTTGGGTGGATATATGTGTTTTTCTTTTCTTTTGGTACTGGGAATCAAACCCAAGGGTGCTTTACTTCCAGGGTACATCATTAGCCCTGTTTTATTCTTTGCCCTTTTTTGGGTTTTGTTGGGAGTTTTTTTTGTTTTGTTTTTTTGAGACAGGGTCTCACTAAATTGCTTAGCCCATCACAATGTTGCTGAGGCTAGAATTGTTTTCAATTTGTTTGTTTGTTTGTACTAGGGATTGAACCCAAGGGCACTTAACCACGGAGCCACATCCTCTGCCCCCGCCCTTTTTTTTTCTTTGTGTTCAGAGAGACGGGGTCTCACTGAATTGCTTATGGGCCTCCCTAAATTGCTGAGGCTGACCTTGAACTTGCGATTCTCCTCCCTCAGCCTCCGGAGCCACTGGGATTATAGGCATGCACCACCATACCCAGCTTCTAATTTTTCATGATTACATAAAGACCGACAGTGAAAGTTCTTATTGTATATATTCATAGCCAATTATGTAGAATTTGTAGGATAAATTTCAGAAGTGAAATGGCTAGGTGAAAGGGTATGCACATTTTAAGTTTTAGTAGATTTTTCTAGATTGCCTTTTTGGGGGCGGTTGTAGTGGGTACCAGGGTTGAACTCAGGGCACTTCACCACTCCGCCCTATTTTATATTTTATGTAGAGACAGGTCTCACTGATTTGCTTAGCACCTTGCTTTTGCTAAGCTGGCTTTGAACTCAACGATCCTCCTGCCTCAGCCTCCTGAGCTGCTCGGATTACAGGCGTGTGCCACCAGCCCAGTTTAGATTGCCTACAAATGAGAAGGCAGTATATCCCCAACCAGCAATGTCTGGTTGCCTAATTCTGCACAACCCTATTAACCCTAGGTATTATTACTAACTTTCAGCAACTTGCTTTCTGGGGTCTCAGGGAGGACAAAAGAACATTAAAACAAGAATACTCAATGTGGAGCCAGCTGCGGTGGCACATACCTGTAATTCCGGTTACTCAGGAGGATGAGGCAGAAGGATCACAGGTTCAAGGCCATTTTGAGCACTTAAACTTGGCGAAACCCCATCTCAAAAATTAAGAATGTTAGAGGATGCTGGGGATATAGCTCAGTGTAGCGGTTTTGTCTAGCCTTTATGCAGAACTGGGTTCAATCCCCAGTTCTGCCAACAAAAAGAATACTTTATTTGAAATACTTTATCTGGAGAATATAGGAAGTCTAAGCTGTTTCAAAATGTAACTGCATTTTCCAGGGTATCTCATTGGGTATCACCTGATTTACAGAGGGGAAACACATTAGGAAACACCATTGCATGACATTCTGGAGACTGGCTGTTCATCGCTTACTGGCAGAGATTCCTGTGGGATAGTTGTGGGAGCCTAGTGTTGCTGGCTAGGGAGCAGTGGATGATGATGCTGGGCTGGCTTCTCTGCCCAGGAAGAAGGTGTGCAGCGGGCCCGAGAGGAAGAGGAGAAGCGCAAGGAGGTGACCTCACATTTCCAAGTGACACTGAATGACATTCAGCTGCAGATGGAACAGCATAACGAGCGTAACTCCAAACTGCGCCAGGAAAATATGGAGTTGGCTGAGAGGCTTAAGAAACTGATTGAGCAGTATGAGCTGCGTGAGGAGGTGAGGTCGTCATAGATGGCAGTGGTGACCATATGTCTGTCAGATTGTGAGGCTCTTGGTGTGCTGGGTACTAAAGCAGCACTCTTCAGATTTCATCCTATTCTTCCTCTTCTTTCCTTGAAAAGAGAGAAGTGTCATTCCTCATAGATGATGAACTAAGGTGTAGAGAAGAGACTGCTGGCCTACAACCACACAGTTCATAGTGCCTTGTCTCAAAAACCTGGGCCAGGTATCTGTTGGAGTTTAAACTATCCAAATTTTCAAATGGAGGTGTGTGCGTGTACCTCCAACAGAGCCTTGGAGCCACACATCCAAATCAGACATATTGATATTTAGGCATTGACACTTCTAGATACTTGCCTAGATTATAAACAGCCTTAAAGTGATACATTTGAAGTTTGTCAGCTTGTGATATTTCAGTTTTCAGAGCTTTTTCTTATTTCATTTTTATTTTTTGTGTTAGTGGAGATTGAACCCATGAGTCCCACATGCTAGGCAAGAGCTCTACCCCTGAGCTACATCCCCAATTGTTTTTAGAGCTTTCTGGAATTTGGAATTTCAGGGGAGGGGCTGGACCTATAATAGGTATGGAATCCAGGGGATATGTCCACTGATTTGCTTGCTGTTTGGCTGCCCCTGCCACTTAGATGGTCAGGGTGTTACTACATTGGCTAACATTGGCTGCTACAGCAGGCACTTGAAACATTCAGTCCCCCGTGCCAGTCACGTGGGCTATTTTGGGCCTCTGTTTTCTGGTCATAAGAAGGGAGACCTGCAGCTTACAGGCCTGGCTGGGGACTTTCTCTGAACCAGGTCCCTAGGGCCAGGGTGAGATAGGTAAGACCTGCCCTCTTTGAATCACATGTCAGTATTGTGATCATGTGTATGCAGGACCTAGAGGGGAATCCTTGACCCACCCCTTATACTTTTTCCCCTGGGAACAGGGCTGCTTGTGGTTTGAGGGGAGTTAGTCTAGTTTTGGCCTTGAGCACTGAGAGACATGAAGTCTTTCTGGACCAGTAGAGTGAAGTACACCTCCAAGAATCTGAGGATCCTCTCTCCTCCTTTCCCCCAAGGCTGAAAGGATTGGTGTTGCCCATGGAGGAGGAGATGCAGGTCTACCAGGTTTTACAGCTTCTCACTGCCCTCCCTAGATTGGAGTACTCCCACCTGCTCCTTCTGAGCCTCTGAACTTTAGGTGACAGGTGACTGGAACTCATCTTGTCCCATACTGGACCTGTCCTCAAGATACCTTCCCTTCTCCATCTGAAAAATAGATTCCCTATATCCCTTATTTCAGTAAGTCCAGGGGATTTTACCTTCAAAGTAACCTGTGAGTCTGTCACCTTCTCCATCCCACTCTGAACTAATCTAGGTCCCCAGAGCTCCTCCAACAGCCAAGACAGCTATTCCTTGAGATGCATGTATCTAGTCTTTGTCTACAAATATGGTAGTTCTCTGCCAAATAAGCTAGACTGTAGAAGTGCTATTTTGCCCTTTTTTCGCATTTATAAGGGAGTCAGGCTGCGAAGGTGAAGACTGCTAGCTCCATGAGGTGGTCAATCTTGGAGCCAGAGGTTTGAGTGTATTTATTGCATAGCTTCCTGGGAATTAATTCCATTCATAAACCCCTGTGCTTGCCCAAGTCAATCTCAATGGAAGAGAAACCAGGTGAAGTTGGGATGTTGACCAACATCTTGATACATGGGGCCCACATCTTGTGGTACATGTTGAAGTCCAGTGTGTAGATCAAGATGGAGGCTGGGCAAGGTGCCTGGTCTATGGATGGGACCTCTACGAGAAAAAGAGTTCCTGACAAGCAGACCCCTTTCACCATCTTACCTGCAGCATATTGACAAAGTCTTCAAACACAAGGACCTGCAGCAGCAGCTGGTGGATGCCAAGCTCCAGCAGGCTCAGGAGATGCTGAAGGAGGCAGAGGAGCGGCACCAGCGGGAGAAGGATTTTGTGAGGCTCAGTCCCAGGACTGGGGTGGGGGGAGGGCATAAGGAAGTGGGCTGGGTTCTGGTGCAGCTTGCAGTTGACTTTGTATGGATGGCAGGTTGTTGCCTGTCAGTCCAGTCAGTTTCCCACACAGCAATCTAAGAGCGGGTAGCTTCAGTGGGGCCAGTGCTTTTGGCTAAAGAAGGCCAAACAGCCCTTGGAGCTTCTGACAACATGTGGGGTTCTGTCTTGGAAATAGCTCCTGAAAGAGGCAGTGGAGTCCCAAAGGATGTGTGAGCTGATGAAGCAGCAGGAGACCCACCTGAAACAGCAGGTGAGATAGTAGAACCCTACCCTGGGCCTTTTCCCGGGGCCCCATCCTGGGGGAGTGAAATAGGACCCTCATTCTACAGCTAGCTCTGCCTCAGCTTCTACGTGTCTTTGACTGAGCCTTTGTTCTTGGCTATACCTATGTGGTGATGAACTCAGAGGACTTAATTCCTAGCTTGAAAGATGTGTTGATTTTATTATTTATTTAATTTTTTTTTTGGTACTAGAGATTGAACTCAGGGTCACTCGACCACTGAGCCACATCCCCAGCCCTATTTTGTGTTTTATGTTAAGACAGGGTCTCACTGAGTTGCTTGGCGCCTCGCTTTTGCTGAGGCTGGCTTTGAACTTGGGATCCTCCTGCCTCAGCCTTCCCAGCTGCTGGGATTACAGGCGTGCGCCACCGCACCCAGCTAGTTGTGTTGATTTTGAGGAAATGGGGACAGAAGTTTTTTTGTAAGAGTTGTGGCAGGGGGGTCTTCATATTTTGAAGTCACCCCAAATTCTAGTTTCCAAATTTAGCATTTTGGATTTATATTTCCAAATACATGTTGTATGTTTTACTGGAAAATGGTATCTCAATGCAATTGTTAGGTCAGAGGGCCAGAGAGGTCTGAGTATATTGACCAGCGGTACCTTCCAGAGAGGTCCAGTCTTACATGTGGGCTTCTTTCTCACCAGCTTGCCCTGTACACAGAGAAGTTTGAGGAGTTCCAGAATACACTTTCCAAAAGTAGTGAAGTATTCACCACATTCAAACAGGAGATGGAAAAGGTAATGATACTCCAGACCAAGTGTGGCTACTGAGTTGAACATGGGATCTGTCTTCAGAAAACCCCTGCTCCATGGTGCCTTCTGGGAAGCTATTCGTACTTACTGTGGTTGATCTCTCGGGAGCCATAACAGCCTTTTCACCCTGGAGGAGGGGTGGTCTTACCTCTGTTGGAACCCAGGGCATTGCAGTACTAGGCAAGCTCTCTACCACTGAGCTAATCCCCAACCGTGGCCGTGGACCTTTTTATCCTGGACTTTGTACTTGTTAAGCATGCACTCTATCACTGAGCTATACCTCCAGCCCCAGTAGTAGACATTTTTTTTTTTTTTTTAAATATTTATTTATTTATTTTTTTAGTTGTAGGTGGACAGAATATCTTCATTTTATTTTTATGTGGTGCTGAGGATCGAACACAGTGCCTCACGCATGCTAGGCGAGCACGCTACCACTGCGCCATAACCCCAGCCCCAGTAGTAGACATTTAACTTGAAACTTCCTAGCTGCAAGATGGTGCAGATGTGATGATCATTCCCCACTTTGGAGACAGATTCATATGTAGCCCAGCTCTGACCATTTCTTTCCATCATGTAACCCAGATGACTAAGAAGATCAAGAAGCTGGAGAAAGAAACTACCATGTACCGGTCCCGATGGGAGAGCAGCAACAAGGCCCTGCTTGAGATGGCTGAGGAGGTAGGTAGAGGGTGACTGGAACTGGGGACAGGGGATGCAGTAAGTCAAGCCCTTTTATGTTCTGCCAGTCAGTGACTATAAGCATGAGTAGAACTGGATTCCCCTGTATATCTCTCCAAGTTCAAAAGCAGTACCAGGTACTCCTAAAGGGAGGTGATGAGCCCCATGGTAGGTCTGCAATGGAACCCCAGGGAGCAAGTGGAAAAACGGGTTGAAGGAACAGAAAAATTAAAGAGTATCATGGTTCGTGTGGTTTGCATACAGAACAGCCCAGATAATTTGACTTTGTGGCTTATGATATAGAAGAAAGGAGCTAACACTGATGGAACACTAATTGCAGACCAGACTTAATGTTTTAGATATGCCAGTTCACTGAACCTTCTCTCTCTCTCTCTTTTTTTTTTTTTGGTACCAGGAATTGAACTCAGGGGTACTCGACCACTGAGCCACCCCAGCCTTATTTTGTGTTATATGTAGAGACAGGGTCTCACTGAGTTACTTAGAGCCTCACTAAATTGCTGAGGCTGGCTTTGAACTCACGATTCTCCTGTCTCAGCTTACCAAAGTGCTGGGATTACAGGCGTGCGCTATCGCGCCCAGCTTTACCAAACCTTCTCTTGAGACCTAAGGGTGGTGTTAAGAGTCCTGTTTACAGATGAGATAGGTTCAAAAAATAAGTGTTTTGCCAAGGTCATCTGATAGAAATTGGAGGAATACATTGTCTGACCAAGCCATGCCCCTTCTCTGTACCACACTACCCCCAGCTGACAGCCAAGCTATACCATAAACCAGGGCTGTTTACTGTAAGGGGCCAGCTTTTGACTGGGCAGCTCGTAGCCATGTTGAGTGTTTACTGCTAAGTGGTGGTGAGGTGGGAGATTATTGGGATGGCTCTGAAGGACCCATTTCTCTCCATAGAAAACACTTCGGGACAAAGAGCTGGAGGGCCTGCAGGTGAAAATCCAGCGGCTAGAGAAGCTGTGCCGAGCACTACAGACAGAGCGCAATGACCTGAATAAAAGGGTACAGGACCTGAGTGCTGGTGGCCAGGGCCTCCTCACTGACAGTGGCCCTGAGCGGAGGCCAGAGGCTGCCCCTGTCTCCAAGGAGCAGGCTGGTGAGGGGCCTGGGGTTCAAGCACCCAGCTCCCCAAGGTCCACAGAAGCTCCTGGTTGCTCAGGAACACCAACCACAGAAGGATCAGTCCATACAGGGCCTCAGGAGCCCACCTCGGCCACCGCCTAGAGAGCCTGGCGCTTGGGGTGTGCTGGGAAGGGAGCAGCAGCTCAGCCAGGCCTGGTCCATACGAGGCTCCCATGCTAAGCAGCCCAGTGCTGAGGCCAGGGTGTTCTGACCTGGCTGGCACCTGACACCTGGCAATTTTGGATTTCGTGGGTCAGTTTTACATATATATGACATATGTGCAAGACCTCATGCATTTATGTCTGTAAGTGTACATTGAGCTTGCATTGAGGGTGGGGTGTACGGTGTATCTGTGAGAGAATGAATCTTACAGAGGCTGTGTCATCTGTAGCTGCAATCACAATGAGCTGGCAGGACAAGTGACTTGAGCGTTTCCCTGCCTAATTTGAGGCTCAGACCCCTCCCAGCCCTTCAGAGCTCATGACAGGTGATACACCCAGGCTGGATTGCATTCTTCTGTGAACAAGGCTTGGGCAGCTTGGGTTCTCCTAGCTCCCCTGGAGGCTCCATTGCTTTTTGTGGCCTGGGAATGGTGTCCATGCTCAAAGTCTTGGCAAGGCACTTGGAGTTGGTGGTTGAGCTGCTTTCCTGCCTAGGAAAAGGACCTGGCAGAGTGTTTCTGTGTGGGATGATGTGCTGGTTGGGAGCCCCTTGAGCACTGCTTCCCCTGCCCTGATAGTGCCAGGACCAGGCCAACATTGCTTCTCAGTAGCCTTATCATTCACAGGTGCCTCTCTAGCCTGCACAAATGATGGACAAGAGATCACCCAAAGGATTCTTTCTGAAGGTTTTTTGTTTTGCACATTGACAGTTCATACTGAGGATCTTCTGAGGAAGGAAGAGGGAGGGTACTGTAGCAGTGGTACTGGGTGCCTGGCCTCCATTGTCTCACCCCTCACCATCCCACCTGGCTCCCTTGCCATGTTGGTGCTGAGGGTTTCCTGTTTGGTAAGATCAGATTATTTGTTAAGAGAAAGGAAAGAGCTTCTGATGGCTTTGCCACAAGCTTGCCTATGGGTTTCAGTCCTTGGAGGCCACCACTGGTTCCTACCACTACTGTCTCCATGCAGCAGCAGCTGGGACCCATGGCCAGCTGCCCCCTTGGCTTTACGGGTCTGTTTCTGCTCTCCTCCACCCTCAACTGTGCAATTCTTGAGGTTTTCCCTGGCACCTCCATGCCCAAGAAATGAGTCCTTGGGATTCCACCTCTTCTGTGTGGGAGCCCCCAGTTGTTGTCTGATAAGTAAAAAATGAAATTCAATAATAGACTGAGCTCTGGAAATCCACAAAATAGCTGCAGACAGTTGTTTACCACCACTACCCAGTACATAGTACTGTGTAGCAAGTTTGTATGATGAAAGTTCTTGTTGTACACCTGCCAGGGTATTTGCCACTCTTTGTACAGAGCAGTTTTGGGGGGCAACAGAATGATTCTTGGAAGCAGGGCTCTGCTGGGTTAGAGCTTCAGTGTACATCTCTAGCCAGGCCTTAGCTCTAGTGAGCTAAGAGCTTCAGACCAAGATAGGATGGGTAGGGTTTTGCTTCTTGATATACTTCTTTGAACTTGTTTATTATCCTACAGGTCCCTTCATATTCCACTAGCCCTAAACTTAAATCCCCTAGATAAATAAGTTCATAAAGAATGTTATGTAGTCCTGAATCATGTTGCAACTTAAGAGATGGCAAATTAATCCCACCCCCCTTTCCCCAGGTATCACTGATCCACTTCAGAGTGTCCTGCTAACCCATGGTATATTCTTAATTCACTCAAGATGCCCCAGCAACAGTGTAAGTGTTGAGACCTCTTTGACATCCTTGGCTGAGATCTGCTCTCCTGTGGAGAAGTGTTTTCCCAAGGTCTTTTTCTTCCCTTCTTTGAAGTCCCTGTATTTGGTGTGTTCTGTGCCTCTGCTGGCCCCAATAAGGCCTCCTTCTCTGGCCCCTGTGCCAGGCTGAGGTATAGAACTGCCAACCACAGAGGGTGTGCTGGATTACAGAGGTGCAGGGAGGAGTCAGCTGCCTGCCCCCTTGGAGAAAGTGGGAAGGCCTACAATGGCCTACATAATTGCCTGCCTCACTTCAGCTACCTCTTAAAGCCCATGGGGGGTTGGGGCTGTTGGATCCCAGTGTGATGGGATGGGAGGCTACAGTGTGTAGGTGGCCCCAGCTGGACTCCTCCAGGTCAGGACCAGATGGAACCTTGACTCAGCTCCATTTCTAGGCACCCAGACCAATCTGTAGATGGGGATTTTTCTCTCTTCCTCTCCATTGACCAAATCTTACCAATCACTACAGCTGCTCTGCTCACTCAGCTTTCCAAAGTCAGCCTGGGTGCCACTCACACTGGCCAGGAGTCTGGGCCAGATGTGGGGGAGGTGGCCTATCCATGAGTGAGGGCCAGTGCCTTCCTCACCCAGGTGAGTCCCATGCACATAACCTCAGTTTTAGGACCAAGAGCTGTGTTGGTTTCTTAGATTGTTAGTTTTCTTTCCCTCCAGGGGACCACAGTAGGTGAGGCTTGGAGCCTAGCCCTTGGCTGTGCAAACAGTAACTCATGTTCAGGACCTTGTCCAGGTGAGAGCTTCATGCACACTAGATTTTGAGAGATGTCAGCAGCACTTTTTGTTTGTTTGTTTTCCATGAGATTTTTGGACCATGGGCTGAGCTCAGGCACTTTGTGTACGAATGTTATTTCTGTAAAGACGGTTATTTAAGCCTCCTCCACCCCTACCATGGTGGCCCTGCCAAGGACTGAGAGGCCTATAGAGCTGCCCTGTGCAGGGAGGCTGAAGCCTGCTGAACTGCTGCTCCAGCCCTCACCTTGCACAGCACAGGGTTGGTCACTTGGGACAGCCAGGCACCTGCCCGCTCCTCTCACTCTGTCTAGGGAGGGAGCTGCCTGTGTCCCTGTTATTGCTTTCACTATGGCCCATCCTGGCCACCCAGACTTGTCTGAAGTTGTGCTGACAGCTTTTTGGGGGTGGGGGCGGGGGAGGGTATCTCCTTTTGGTATTCACAACAGCCAGGGACTTGATATTGATGTATTTTAAATCACATTAAATAAAGAGTCTGTTGCCTTACTTGTTCCTTTCTTGCCCTGTGGTCATTTAAAGTTTTTGGATCCATCTGGTCCCTGCCATCATCACTGATGTCTGGATCTACTGCAAAGTGGCCATGGCTATGCCTAGCATCCTTTACCTTCCAGTGTGCCCTCCTGCCTCCTGGCAGTCACCACAAACTCAGGACATTGACGTTTACTTGAGCTGCCTTTGCCCCTGGCAAAGTTAATAAGAGGCTCAGATACAATGGTGCACATCTGTAATCCCAGCACTCTGGGAGGCTGAGATAGAATCACGAGTTCAAAGCCAGCCTCAGCAATGGCGAGGCGCTAAACAACTCAGTGAGACCCTGTCTCTACATAAAACACAAAATAGGGCTGGGGATGTGGCTCAGTGGTCGAGTGCCCCTGAGTTCGAATCCCCATACCAAAAAAAAGTGAGATTTTTCCCCCCCTCAAAAAATGTCCCTAATGAGCCTGGCGAGGTGCCACAAGCCTGTAATCCCAGCACTTACGGAGGCTGAGACAGGAGAATTGCGAATCAAAGCCAGCCTCAGCAATGGTGAGGCACTAAGCAACTCAGTGATACCCTGTCTCTACATAAAACACAAAATAGGGCTGGGGATGTGGCTCAGTAGCCAAGTACCCCCGAGTTCAATCTCCAGTACCAAAAAAAAATGTCCCTAATGGTCTGAGGCTGGGGCTCAGTGGTAGAGTGCTTGCCTAGCATGTGCACTGGGTTCAAACCTTAGCACTACATAAGGAAACAAAAATAAAGGCATGGGGAGCGGGGCGCGGTGGCTCAAGCCTGTAATCCCAGCACTTAGGGAGGCTGAGACAGGAGAATCGCGAGTTCAAAGCCAGCCTCCCCAATGGTGAGGCACTAAGCAACTCAGTGAGACCCTGTCTCTACATAAAACACAAAATAGGGCTGGAGATGTGGCTCAGTGGTCAAGTGCCCCTGAGTTCAATCCCTGGTACCAAAAAAAAAAAAAAAAAAAAGGCATGGGGCTGGGATGTAGCTCAGTGGTAGAGCGCTTGCCTTGCATGCGTGAGGCCCTGGGTTCGATCCTCAGCACCACGTACAAAGCAATAAAATAAAGACATTGTGTCCATCTACAACTAAAAAAATATTTAAAAAAAAAATAAAGGCATGCTGTTCATCTACAACTATAAAAAAAAAAAGTCCCTGAGCCAGGCACAGTGGTGCACACCTGTTAATCCCAGCAGCTTTGGGAGCCTGAGGAAGGAGGATCACAAGTTGGAAGCCAGCCTCAGCAACTTAGTGAGACTCTGTCTCAAAAAAAGGGCTGGGGGTGTTGCTCAGTGGTTAAACACCCCTGGATTCAACCCCCAGTATAAAATTAAAAAAAAAAAAAAAAGCCGGAGCCAGGCGTGGTGGCTCAAGCCTGTAATCCCAGCACTTAGGGAGGCTGAGACAGGAGAATTGCGAGTTCAAAGCCAGCCTCAGCAATGGCAAGGTGCTAAGCAACTCAGACCCTGTCTCTGCATAAAACACAAAATAGGGCTGGGGATGTGGCTCAGTGGTCGAATACCCCTGAGTTCAATTCCCAGTAACCCCCCCCCCAAAAAAGATTATCCCTGGTCTCTGGGGGCTCACAGACTAAAGAAGGGAAAAGGTCCTTTTAGGTGTGGAAAGGCCAGTGGTACTACATGGGAGCAGAGAGGAGGCCCTTGCCCCTTTGGCAAGGGAGAGGGGTGGATATCTACAAGGGCCTACTGACCTAAATGACAGACAGACTGTTGACAATTTCGTGTGGTAATTAAGCAACTAACCTGGAAATCCAGGTGAATTTACTGGAGCATAAGGGAAATGAGGCTAGGGGATCAAAGCTTGTGCACTAGGCTAAGGAATTTGGGCCAAATCTAAAGGGCAAGGAGGACCACTAAATGTGTTTAAATGGAAATTGGCACACATTGATTCAGGAGGCTAAGGCAGGAGGATTCCAAGTTCAAGGCCAGCCTGGGCAACCTAGGAAGACCCTGTTTTAAAAAGGTTTAATGATAAAGTACCCCTGAGTTTAGTCCCCAGTACCTGAAAAAAGGAAATTTGTAGGGTTCATGAGGAAGCACAAGGCAAGATAGCATCCCTGGCAGTGGCCCACCCAAGAGGATGTACAAGAAACCTCCAGATTCCTTTGATTTTAAGCATTCCTCGACAAGACCATATTCTCCATTATTGTTTTCCTGGTACTGGGGATTGAACCCAGGGGCACATTACAACTGAGGTACATCCCCAGCCCTTTTTTAAAATTTGAGACAAGGTCTAAGTTGTTCAGGCTAGCCTCAGACTTGTGATCCTTTTGTCTCAGCCTCCTAAGTTATAGATTACAGGCATATGCATCCATGTCTGGCTCATTCAGCTGATTACTTAACCCCTGTTTACTCACTAGGAATGAAGCTGAGACTCCTATAAGGAAGACATCCTACTGGTGGCCTTACCCAACACCCTATTACCTCTGGGACCTGGGTTGGTTACAAACAAAAAATGGTACATGTGTATGCCCAACAAGTAGCAGAGGCAACTCAAGGGCCCTTTACTTTGCACCTCTGCAAGTAAACCATCCACTGGCTGTGACAGTCCCAGCTAGAAGGAACAGAGCCTCTTTCCCTTCCAGCCAAGGTCTTGATAAGTATTCTGTGCTGGCCACATTCATTACAAAGATCCTCTGGAAGAGATGAGGGGATGCTGCTGCAATTCCTGGAACCTCAAAGCAAAGATGACTCGAGGCTTCTGTCATCCCAGGGAAGCATCTGTAGGTAGGAACGGCAGAGGAGCTCCTGTACTCTCTACACTTTCCTGGAGTAGCCCTGGCATCATTCTCAGCAGCCCTGTAGGGGAGGAAAGGGACTTCCTGTCATCCTCTCTCCTGACTCCCAATTATTGAAAAATTCCTGAGTAATGTCTCCCTTTCTAGAGCTATCTGCAGGGTGTGTACACCTGGGAATGAGCCTTACACAGGTGCCTGCAGAAGCAGGGCCTCTCCCCAACTCAGCCAGATGCCCAGCCCAGGGCAGCTGCTCTTGCCCAGTATGAGGGGGAAATGGGCAGGGTGGTTGTGTACACTGCCCTGGGCCAGTTAATTTGAGCCTGCTGGGCAGCCTGGCCAAGAGTGAGCCTCTCCCATGTGATATCAGATGCTACTCTGAGGATATGAGCCAAGATCTTCTGCCAGGACTTTAAATAGCTGCCACATTGATGTAGGCTCCTCCAGGTGCTCAGGTTTCCCTCCTGAGCGTTGAAGTCAGATGCCAGGGAATGGATTGGGCTTCTCTCTGACCTGAGGCTCCCCACACCCATCTCCTAAGCCTGAGGGATGGGGAGGGGTCCTGTCACCTGATCAGTGCCCGAATATAGGCCCCACTGCTCACCACCCAGGAGGATCTAGTGTTTACTCTCCCTACAATAAGGACAATGGCAATGATGCTGCAGAGCTGTTATGAGTGTTGAGTGCACCTAAGATGCTCCGTGCTTCTTGGATACTAACACGTTTCCCTCCCCGCCTCCTTCTCTTTACTTTCCGTCCCCCTTCCCCCTCTCCTGACAAAGCCACCACCATTTTGTAAGAGACTCTACCTTCCCTCCAAAACTGACAGAAAAGTATTTAGTAAACGGTTATCCCGCGATCAACAGGGTCGCCTTAATTCAGGCGGGAGGCCAGGTGAGTGAGAGGAACAGCTCAGTCAACTCGGGGACGCTCCTCCCGACACGCTGCCTCCCGAGCCCGAGAAGGCCACTTGCTCTTTAAATGCAAATCGCTCCAGTCAGCTCAGCTCCCCCCGCCCGGCCGGCGTTCCCGGGAGGAGCGCGCGGAGGGCGGCGGGCACTGGCCCGCGAGCATCGCCCGGGACCCCGAGCCTCCAGGTCGGTCGCCTCCAAGGGAGGCCGCGCGGGCAGGGCGGCGCCGCGGGCTGCAGCTGCGTCCGGAGCTGGCTGGGGAGGCCGAGCGTGGGAAGCGGAGCCGGGGTTGCCCCGGCCGCTCCCGGGGGCGGGGGCTTGACTTCCGCTCTCCGGTGCCCCTGTCGGGGTCGCCCCGCCGCCGCGAGAGGCGGACCCTGCGCGGGTCTTGCCTCCACCATGCCCCAGACCCATTCCGCGCCCGCCGGCCTCAGTGCTGCGCCCCGCCTCACCGTCCCAGAGAGCGGGGTCGGGGGGCAGCAGCGTGGACGGAGGCCGCCGGGAGAGGACCCCTAGAGCAGAGGCGCAGGTGGCGGGCTGGACTCGGCGGCCGAGCGGTGCCCCCACTCGCGCGGCCATTGTTGGACGCCCATGCTGCCCGCTGCCTGACCGCCCACCACAGAGACTTTGGAGAAGGTGGAGCGGCTGGAAGCGGTCCCCGGGAACTTCTGGGAGTCCCTGGCGCTTGCGGTTGGGCGTGGGGTGGAAGAGGAGGGGTGCCAGTGTAAAGCGGGAGCCCAGGGAGCCCTGCCGCCTTGGCCCGGGCTTCGGCCAATATCCAGGGTCACCACTGCTTGACACTGACTGGGGCCTTCCCAGGTGCCCCCGCCCCCACCTTGGCTAACTCTCACACCGACCTCGTCGGTCAGCATCTGACCAGGCAGTTGATAAACGGAATGGGGCCCAGTTAGGACACTCCCAATCTTTAGCTGTACTCCTGCCGGCCCATATCCAGCCTGTTTCCCGAGGTTTCCTCTCCAGCCCCACCCTTTTAGCCTGAGGGACTGGAAACTCCAGCTGCAGGGGATAGCCTAGTCTATCCCCTTCAGACAGGACCCAGGCAGAAGGGGACTTAGATTGGTCTTTGGAAGGTCCTTAAAATGCACATCCAGGATCCTAGCAACAGGCATTGGCACCTGACCCAGCACAGACAAGGGAACAGACTGACATTTGTGAGAAGTCAAGTTTGAAGGTCCCAGGGCCCTTCCATTGCAGCTCTCAGGGGTTGCTGGGTGAAGGGATGACTTTGACCCTCACTATCTCAATGAGGTTGCTTCCTTCCCAGGCCTGAGGCTGGCAAAAAGAATGGATGACAAAAAGAAGAAAAGGAGTCCCAAGCCCTGCCTGACCCAGGCAGCCCAGGCTCCAGGCACACTACGCAGGGTCCCTGTGCCAACCAGCCACAGTGGCTCTTTGGCCCTGGGACTCCCTCATCTGCCATCCCCCAAGCAGCGGGCAAAGTTCAAGAGGTGGGTATGGAAGGGATGCAGGGCAAGGAGAGAGGGCCCTCAACTCTTTTGAGCCCTGTGGGGAAGAAGGCAAAGGAGGCTATCAGCCTTTAGCCGTTAAGTTATCAATAATGGATACCTTCCCTGGAGCTGGCTCCAGCTGGCCCCTGAGCACTCAGAGATGACTTAGATCCAGTACATACCCTCAAATACGTGGCAAAAAGGCCAGATGGGTAACTGAGATCACACATTATGAGGCTGTACTTCCTGGGAGGGAGGGAGCAACCTGCCAGAAAGTAAGAGTCAAAGGAAGTTGCTGGACACACTGAAAAGGGAAGAATATTCTCACTGAAAGCTTGCTTGGCATAAAAATGAGAGAAAGATATTGCCACAGACAGGAAATTTAGCTCAGTGGTAGAGTGCTTGCCTAAGCATGTGCAAGGCCCTGAGTTCCATTCCCCGTGTTGGGGGTAGGGGACAGATTGCTTAAAAAGTCCCAAGAACCACAGGTGGTTTGGGGGCTTTGAAGTGTCAGAGAACAAGGGGCCAGGTGCAGTGGCACACCTGTAATCCCAGCACTTTAGGAGGCTGAGACAGGAGAATTGCAAGTTTAAAGCCAGCCTCAGCAATAGCCACTGCATCCAGCTTCTCTGCTGAATTTTTTTAAATGATTGGGAATTTGCTTCCTACCTTATAAAGTGTCCATGTTCCCACCAAATACAATGTGTTTTCTCTCCAAATGTTCAAAGTAAAATCACTGTGTTCCCCTGTGGCTTTGCATACCTCCTGCTTGAGAGGCATGTTTGGGATCAGCCACAGTGGGCTATAGCTGAAGCTCAGGACTGGATTGAGAATAGTAGGAAATGCAGCTGGACAGGAAGGAAGGCCATGCTGGCAAGGGCATTCAGTATTATCCTAAGGAAATGGAAAATTCAAAACAGCTTATAGCCAGGCATGGTAGTACATGCCTGTAATCCCAGCAGCTCCAGAGGCTGAGGCCAGAGGATCACAAGTTCAAAGCCAGCCTCAGCAACGGCGAGACGCTAAGCAACTCAGTGAGACCCTGTCTCTACATAAAATACAAAATAGGGCTGGGGATGTGGCAAGTTTATAGAAGAGGGTAGAAAGATGAGGGGTAAGACAGCCTTGGTGGCAATAAAGGAAGAGCTATACCCAAATTTACTGAAAGCCAATGGGAACAAGTAACACATTCAGAATCATAACTCTGGCTGTGTCATTGGTATAAAGACTTCTTTTTTGACCTCTTACCTTCTCCCTCCTCACTCCTTTTATCCATCCCAGTGCCCAGCCAGGGCCAGAACAAACTTTTATTCATGTTGATGAATGTATAGGCAGATGACTTAGATAGATGGCACAGAAGATCCAGGAGTGCCTGGCTGTCCCCCATTCATGGTCATGTACACCCCATACAGAGCAGGCAAGGAGAAATGCCGCCCAGTACTGGCTGGAGGTGGGGGTGGCTCTGCAGGCACACCCTTGCAGCACTCCTTCTTGACCGAGGTGACTGATGTCTATGAGATGGAGGGGGGTCTGCTGAACCTGCTCAATGATTTCCACTCCGGCAGGCTGCAAGCCTTCGGTGAGTCCTAGAGGCTATGCAGAGAGGGGCTGTGGGTGGGGAGGGTGGTTCTCTGGTGGGGCTGGGACAGGGTCCCAGGCTCCTTGTCAGGGCTCCTGATAACGAGGAATGCTCTCATTCCAGGGAAGGAATGTTCCTTTGAGCAGCTGGAACATGTTCGAGAGATGCAGGAAAAGCTGGCCCGGCTGCACTTCAGCCTAGATGTATGTGGGGAGGAAGAGGACGAGGAAGAGGAAGAGGACGGAGTCACTGAGGGGTTGCCTGAGGAGCAGAAGAAGACCATGGCAGACCGCAACCTGGACCAGCTGCTTAGCAACGTGAGTCATGAAACTGGGCACTTTGGATCCTGGGAACATCAAGGGTGGGGGAGATATGCACTCCCAAGTTGAAAAGATAGAGGTACATGAATCCAAGAGCAGTAAGCCCCTCAGCCTCTACTAGATGAGGGTCCCCAAAGCATTCAGACTTTGTTCTAGTCTCATTCCTTACAGATACCTTCTTTTCTCTATTGACAGCTGGAAGATCTTAGTAATTCTATGTATCCTTTCCAAGACTCCACAGTGTACATGTCTCGCAGATGAGGAAGGGATTTGATGAGATCATGTTCCTCCTCCCTACCTCGCTCCTGGAGTGTTCACACATAACCAAATATCCCCAGCCCTTTGCAGTCCTACTGAATCAGAATTAGCCACAAACTTAAAGAAGATTTCCCAAATATTAGGAGAAAAGTAGATGCAGGGATTATTTTTTACCTACTGATCAAAATCTTTGCAAGTACTTTAGCTGACACCAATCAATGATGGCAAAGTGTGTCTCATGTCTTCCTGCCCTTTCAACATTGAACAATTTATTAATTTAGACTAAGTCCTCATTTAGCCCTGTTAGAAACAATGTGCATGCGTGCACATGCGTGCACGCACACACACACACACACACACACACACACACACGCCCCACAGGTCCTCTAGTTCTTTTGACCTGCATGATCTGGAAGAAAAGAGAAAAGGGTAAGTGACTTAGCAAGAAGGGCAGGCAGGATGGGCTGCAAGGATAGCTCAGAGTAGATCACATGCTTGGCATATGTGAGCCCCTGGGTTCAGTCCCCAGCACCATTCAGAAAAAGAAGGGCAGGTGGAGACTGCAACCTCAGAGCATGGACAGCCCTTTGCACAGATGGGGAAAATAGATTCGTGAGGGATGTTTAGACATATGAGAGGAAGGACTGACGTCCAAAGCCTCACAATCCTTGACTGCCACAGACAGAAACTGCACCTGGCAGAGAATGCTGAGCCTGAGGAGCAGTCAGCTGCATAGGTGTAAAACCCAGGCCCACATTGCCTCTTTCATTCTCTTCAAACTGACTTCTGTTCGTGGTTGGTGCACACTTATAATTCCAGCTACACGGGAGACTGAGACAGGAGGATCTCAATTCAAGGACAGCCTGTTACATTTAGCAAGACCTTGGCTCAAAATTAAAATTTTAATAAAGGAATGAGAGTGTAGCTCAGTGGCAGGGCGCTTGCCTAGCACATGCAAGGCCCTACGTTCCAGCCCCAGGACTGGAAGGGAAAAAAAACAAAAAACTGACTTTACGGAGTCAGTTCCCCAGGTGCTACGAAGTCGGGGGGCATTGGATGGAATTAAACCAAAAATTAAAAAGTGGCTCCGTGTCTTCCTTCCCCTCCTTGCGCCTTCCTTCTCAGAATAAGACACGGGCACAGCACAGAGGGCTTGGAGTCCTCGCTCGGGCAGGAACTGAAATGCAGCTAGCGGCTCCAGGAGAGTAGAGGGCCAGAGCGTTGGGCTAGAAGAGCCTAAAGCCGACTAGGTGTAAATTGCTGTGGAGACAGCGGGGCGGGGCCCCATGCCTTAAATTGCGCTTGCTCAGGCGCTGCCCCACCAGCGGACGCACTGCGCATGCGCGCATCGGGGCGGGCCGTTAGCGTCCGGATGGAGACCGAATTGTTACTTCGGAAGGTGTCGGCTCTGCAGGTTCGGGGATGGGGGGTGGTCTGGGTTGCACCTGGGGTCTCCGACTGGGATCTTCCAGCAGGTTGAGGCTGTCAACATCAGTCTCCTACCCAACCTCTGGAGATGCCGGCTCACCTCTACAACTCCCGAAGAATGCTGGGATCCATGGTTTTCCCAAAGCTTGTCCGACCCACCCCACCCCCATCCCGCCGCATGCTCGTGCAGGGTCAGGGGAAGTTCCGGAAGGGCCTGAAAGTGAGGAGGAGAACAAAGCCCAGCATCGTCCCTTGAATTTCTGGAGCCCCAGTGCTTACTGTCACCTGTCCTTTCGCCGTGGACATGCCCATTCGTGTGCAGTCCTTGAGATAACCTCTCCAGAGAATCCCCCAAGATATGCCCCCTCTTCTAAAGTGCCAAAGGCCTTTTATCCCCCTTGTTCTCCACACCAGGCCTGTGTCAGGGGCTTCTTGGTTCGACGTCAGTTCAAGGGCCTGCGAGCTGAGTATGAGGCAATTGTACAAGAGATAGAAGGCGACTTGGGCACGCTTCAGTGGACTGCCGGCAGAATTCCCAGGCCTCTATTTCTCCCAGAGGTAGTACACACCCCAGGGGGAGAAGGGAGAATAAGGAGGCCCTGGGCAGGGAATTCAAAGAAGTGATAGAACCCACTCTTCCAGCTGACAAACCTATCTTTGGAAGATAAAGCAGACTCACCTCCTCACACCCCAGTCCTTTTTTTTTGGGGGGGGGAGCCAGGGGGATTGAACTCAGGGGCACTCCACCACTGAGCCACATCCCAGCCCTATTTTGTGTTTTATGTAGAGACAGGGTCGCACTGAGTTGCTTAGCGCCTCGCTGTTGCTGAGGCTGGCTTTGAACTCGCAATTCTCCTGTCTCAGTCTCCCAAAGTGCTGGGATTACAGGCATGCGCCACTGCGCCCGGCTACACCCTAGTCCTTAATCCAACACACTTGTGAGCTAGATCATGATGCCTAGGTGCATGGAGGGGTTTAGCCCTGGGACTATCATACCTTTCTGATTTCGTAGAAGACAAAATCTCATTGCTCCTGGAAAGCAGGAGAGAGGATACCAAGTCCAGAGCAGAAACTGTGCAGCCACTTTCCATGTAAAGAGTCTGTGAAAGAGGCCCTCTGGGACGAGATAGTGCTGAAGAAGTCAGGAGAGTGTTCAGCAAACCCAGGAAGTCTTCCATGCAAAGATGACAACCTCTGGCTTAAGGTTGAGCAGAGCAGGAAATCCAGCCAAGGGGAAACCAGAAACATATCAAGGATGAAGAACTCAGGTACCTCTCTGCCTAGATCAGGAAAAGTCCCTGACCCTTTCTGAGCCTTAGTCTCCCCATCTAAAAAGTGAAAGGGATATGCCTGATTAGCTGCAGCCCTTTTCTCCCTTCTTCCCCTGCCTAGTTGGGGGAAACACATGAGCAGTGAGGGGTTGCCAGGGTCTAGGGCTAGACCAGCTTCTAGTGTCTATAGCTCAAGACATTCTCCTTCCTGTCTTCCCTTCTTCAAAGAAGCCATAGGTCCAGGACTATCCCATAGCCAGCATGAGCTCCAAGAGCTCCAGTATCACCGCAGTCATCTGGCCATGGAACTGCTGTGGATACAACAGGCTATCAACAGCCGCAAGGAGGTAGGCACTAACTTTTGGAACAGGCCAAGGGTGGGGGGTTAGGGCCTGTCTAAGCAGGTCCCCATGTTAAGTATTTGTTGTCTCCCAACAGTACCTAATTCTCAAACAAACACTGAGATCCCCAGAAGCAGCCCAGATCAGAGATGAGCCCAGCATGTGCACAGACCATGGGGGACTGGCCTGTGAGAAAGCCTGGTCACAATCAAGCCCACTGCTGAAGGACCAGTCCTGCAGAGAGAAGACCACTGGAGAGCTGGGCTATGCAGATGATTCCTGCCAAAAAGGCAAATCACAACTCCTTAAGTCCCCAGAAAGTCTGACCACTATAGACAAAATCACTGCTGGGGCTAAGGGCAAGGAACCATGCTATAAGAAGGCTGGACCGCAGCTGCCTACACCATCAGACAGCCAGGCTGGAAGGGACAGGTTCACCAAAGGACAAGACCATGAAGGACAGATCTTTAAAGGGGCCTGCCTACAGCAGACAAAATTCCTAGAGGACCAGACCCCAAGGGGCCTCAAACCTAAGAGCCCCTGTTCTGGGAAGACCAGAACACAGACGCCCACATGTCAGGACCCAAATATTGAGTACAAGTCTCCCAGAGGCCAAACCACAAAAAACCTGACTGCCAAAGAGCAGGCCACAAGATTTGGCCTCTCTGAGGACCACACACATCATTTGTGATGGGACCATGGCAGGACCAAAGCATGGTGACCTGGATTTGAGGAGGATTCAAATGCCCCAATGGCAGAAGTTACAGAGTTGGAACCTCCAATAACCCTAGTCATGAAGGCTGGAAAAGCTAGAGGACTGTATTGGGGAGCTTAAGGACACCTGAGACCCTGTCTCCCACAGGATTAGACCAGATGGGAGAGGACCAGTGGAGGGGCAGGCCATGGAAAGCAGGACCTTGGGGAGCCAGCAGAGGAACAGGTTCCAAAGAGGTATGCTCTGACAAGGCTGTGGTGAAGACAGGCCCTCGTCCTGCCTCCCCTGCCCTTATCCCCAGCCATCAGTGGCCAGTGGGGTCAAGAGAGACTGGAGCAGAGACTGGAGGCATGTACAAAGGACGAAGGACACCTTTACATCCTCAGCCTGTGGCACAATCCAAATTTCAGGTTAAGGATTAGTTATGTGGGGAAAGACAAGAGGGAAGCCTAGAAGAGAATAAAGGTTTTTCTTGGATTTTGAGCCTGGCTGCTTTCATTCCTCCTGTTCACTTCCTATCAGCATGGGGTGGATGTCAACCCCAGAGCCAGCTGAAAGCTTCAGCTCAGGAGCAGATCTGGCCATCCTCCTCAGGGAATAGTACCCAGCCTGATCCCCATTTGAGCTCAACTGTTGGGCTTCAGAGTGGCAAAGGCTCTGGAAAGTACTGGAATACTATGTAAGTGGGATCTCTGCTGCTCCCTCTCACTGAGCCCCAAGGTCTTTCTTCATATGATGTTCATACCTGTCCTATTCTTGTGAGGCCCTATCATGAGATTGGCTGAGACTGAATGCAGAAAAATACTCCTACCAGAGACTCTCCTGCCCCTAAGGGGAGGACTCCACCTCTCATTGGCATGGCTCCAGCCCTGCCTTAGTTGCCTAGCAACAGCTCTGTGTCTGACTAGGGACACAATATGGCAGGTGGCAGTTCAGGAGCCAAGAGGATAGTGGTGTACCGAAATGGGGACTCCTACTTCCCAGGCCACCAGCTGGTGGTGACCCAACGCCGTTTCCCCACCATGGAGGCCTTCCTTTATGAGGTGACATCAGCTGTGCAGGCCCCCCTGGCTGTACGTGCCCTCTACACGCCTTGTTATGGCCACCCTGTCACCGACCTGGCAGAACTGCAGAATGGAGGGCACTATGTGGCTGCTGGCTTCGAAAGATTTCGCAAGCTCCAGTGAGTAGGCTAAGCCTGGCCAAAGAACCTAGGAGAGAGGCAGTAGCAGGAACAATAGCATGATTCTGGTATTTATGTAGTTACCAGCTTTATGTATTTCCTTACTTAAACGGGAAGGGGGTGGCTTTTTTTTTTTTTTTTTT